>JAODAL010006837.1:0-130111 GCA_025379985.1 Phyllomedusa bahiana
TTAACTTTTGGGGTTTTAAAAAAAAAGGGAAAAAACCCAAAAGGTATGTTTAGGGGTTTTTTTTTGGGGGGGGTAAAAAAAGGGGGGGAAAAGCGGGGGCAAATTTTTTGGGGGGAAAAAAAGGGGGGGGGGGGGGGGGGGGGGGCAAATTGGCGAAAAGGGGGGCCCAAGGGGGGCAGGTGGGTCCAAAAAATTTTAAATTTCCAAAAAAAAGGGGGGGGGGGGAAAGGGGTTTTTTGGGGAAAAATTTTTTCCCAAAAAAAAAGGGGCCAAATTTTTTTTTTTTTTTTTTTTTTTTAAAATTTTTTTAAAAAAAAAATTTGGGGGAACCCCTTTGGGGAAAATTTTTTCCCCAAAATTTCGGGGGAAAACCCCCCTTTTTTTTTAATGGAAAGGGGGGGGTTTTTTAAGGGGGGGGGAAAAATTTTAACCCCCGGGGGTTTTTTTTTTTTTAAAAAAAAAAGGGGGGGGCCCCCCCGTTTAAAAGGGGAAAAAGGGTTTTTTTTTCCCCCCCTTTTTAATTGCCCCAAGGGGGTTAAAGCCCCACGTTTTTTTTCCCAAAAAGGTTTTAAAGGGGGTTTTTTTTTTGGGGGGCCCAAAAGGGGGAAAAGGGGGTTGGGGAAAAAGGGGGGCCAAAGGGTTTTGGGTTTTTCCAAGGGCTTTTTTGGGATGGGGAGTTTTTTTTTTTTTTTCCCCCCCTTTTTTTTTGGGACCTTTTTTTTTAAAAAACCCCCCCCCGTTTTTTTGGGTTTCCCCTTTTTGGGGGCAAGGGGGTTTTTAAAAAAAACCCCCCCCCCGAAAATTTTTTAAAAAAAAAGGGTTTTTTTCCCCTTTTTTTGTTTTGGGTTTTTTAAATTTAACAAAAACCCCAAAAAAGGAAAAAAAAGGGGGCCCCCCCCCAAAATTTTTTTTGGGGGGTTTTTTTTGGGGCCCATTTGGCGGGGAGGGGAACCCTTTAAAAAAAAAGGGGGGGGGGGGGTTTTTCCCCCCCCGGGGGGGTTTTTCCCCCGGGGGGGCCACCAAAAAAAAAGGGGTTTAAAAATTTGGATTGGGGTGCCCTTTTTTTTTAAAAAAAAAAAATTTTAAAAAAAAAAAAAAAAAAAAAAAAAAAAAAAAAAGGGGGGGTTTTTCCAAAAAAAAAAACATTAAATTTTCTTTTTAAAAAAAAAATTTTTTTTTTTAAAAAAAAAAAAAAGGGGAAATTTTGGGAAAAAAAGGGAAAAAAATCCCCCCCCCCTTTTTGATCCCTTTTCCCCCCCAAAAAAAAACAAATTTTTTCCCCCCCCCCCGGGGGGGAAAAAAACCCTTTTAAAAAAATTGAAAAAAATTTTTTGGGGGGGAAAAAGGGGGGGGGGGGGGGTTTTTTTAAAAACAAAATTTTTTTTTTAAAAGCCCAAAAGGGGCAAAAAAAATTTTAAAAAAAAAAAAAAACCCCCAAAAAAATTTTTCCAAAAAATGGGGTTTTTCCCCAAAAACAAAAAAATAAAAGGTTTTTTTTAAAAAAATTTGGATATTCTAGATTGGTCAAGGGGGGGACAAAGAGAAAAAAAAAAAAAAGGGGGGCAAAAAAAAAAACCCCATTTTAGGGGGAATTTAAAAAGGAGCGGAGCGGAATATGGTATTTTGGGGGGGCCCACGTGGGCTGCGCCAGTTTTAAGTTTGGCTTCCTTTTTCAGCCCAAATAAACCTTGGGGCGCCAAGGCCCCTGTTTTTTGGCACACTCGGATGTTATGAAGGGGCAGGGGTTGGTTGCCACTCTAAAAAAAAATTTAGGGGATCATTATAAAAGCGGCCTGCAAGCCACTTTTGTAATTTGCAAAAACTGACGGGATGGGGGGGTTGGCTGGAGGGCGTGGTCCACCCATCTTTAACATAACACATTTATGATTTTTAATACGGCCAAAGAAAAAAAATAATAAAAACTGGGCGAATGGAATTTACTGCTGGGGGTAAAATAAAAAAAAAAACACGGTTCTAGGGTTTTACTTTTCAAAAAAAAGTGGGTTTAAACCTTTTTTTGAGGGCCAATAGAATAAAAAATGTCGGCATTTATTAGCTAGGGAAAAAAAAGTTGCTTAAAAATCTATTTTGATCCCCGCCAGTAGAAAACAGGGTTCATTTTTAGATTTTTCAGGCGCATTTTACTAAGGCCTACCAAAATTTACCACGCAATTAAAATTGGCCGGCCTTGGGTTTTTTTTGCCAAAGGAAAAAAAAATCATAAAACATGTTTAAAAAAATTGTTTGGCAAAAAAAATATTTAGGGGTGCGAAATTTCCTCCAAGGTAAACAGGGAGGGAGGTGGGACTTTTTTTTTAATTCACTAATAATTTTTTTAAGCTATTCAGCCATAGGGGGGCAAACAAAAAAAAAAACTTAAAAAAAAAAAAAAAAAATAAAACCACTCTCAGGTTTTCTCTAAATCTTATAAAAAAGAAATAGGGGGGTTCTTTTCATTCAAACAGCCACAATACTAAACCCAAGGCTTTTATCCAAAAAAATAAAAAAAAACCTTCCAATTTAAAAAAAAAACCCCTTCTTCCCCCTACCCAAATGGTCTTAAATTATTTGCATATTCCATTGGGGAGAAAAAAAATAATTAATAAAAACCACCTCCCCAATTGGTTACTTGGTTACCCACTTTAATTTGTTTTCATAGGTCTTTTTAAATTGGGAAAATTTATTTGTATATTTTAGATATAAAAGGGAGGGAAGTGGCTTTTTTATGGGGGGAAGAGACTATTGGACAAAAAATAGGTGTTTTTTTTTTAAATAAGTTACCAAATTGGAAGGATTTTATATTTTCCCCAATGAATTTATGGCATTTTAATTAGGGTGACCATGGAGGGGGGGAGGGAAAGGGGTTTTTTATTGGAGTTGGATAAAAGCTTCCACTTTACACTTCAACTTGGTAGTGTGGCTTGTGGAGTTTTGGAAAAAAAAAAAAAAAAAAAACACCAAAAAAAAACCCTTATTCTTGCTTAGGGTTCCGTTGTAAGGTTGAAAAAGCCCAACGCTAGAGGCCAAAATAAAATATGAGACGATAAAAAAATTGGGGGACGGGAAGGGGGGTCCAATTTCCAGTCAGGGCAGGAAAAGAAAAATTGTCCAATTTGATTTACCCCCAGTTACGCGGGGCGGGGGGGGGGGAACAGGCTTGGGAAAAAGATTAGGGCCGGCAAAGCCCGCTATTTGGGGAGATTGGTGAAACTTGGTCTGGAGGAATTTTGTTTGTGTTTTGGGAAGCTTGGTGACAAGCGACCCTCAAAAAAGGCTAGTAAGCAAGCACATATTTTATTGAGGTTTTGTTGCGTGCAAGGGGGGGGAGAAGTGGGAATGGGGGGAGTGGGTTTTTTGCTGGATTTCTCTGATGGCTAATTGGTGGAAAGCACCCTTAAAAAAAAAACAATAGGGTGTGAAACCTAAAAAAACAATGGAATATTAAAATATAGGGAAATGGAGCTTTAGGTTCCAACAATGGGGATCGGGCCCTTCTAAACCCCTTGATTTTTGAAAGCACCAGGTTAGCTGGTGTTTGGGAAAAAAAAAAAAAAAACTGTTTTGGGGGGGGGGGAGGGGGTAAGGCAAATTGGACATTTTTAAAATTGTGAATTTTCTTCACCTCTGTTCTACAAAGTGGTTTAAATCCTGCTGCAAGGGAGGGTTTACGTTAATTTCCCACCAAGGAAAAAAACCCTTATTTATGTTTTTATTTTGGGCACATTTAGGATTAGGGGGGACGGGGGGGTACTTGGCCCATAAGTTTTTTAGGAGGGGGGCCTTTGGGGATCCCCTTTTACTGGAAGGCTTTAGTAAATTACTTGTTGTTAATATATAAAGGGGTTTCCTTCCTATGTTTAAATAAAGGTTTTTGGTGGCTCCACCCCAGGGGGGACTTGGATAAAAAATAAGAAAAAGGGAAAAAGGAAGCTATTCCTTCAGGAGTAGAGGTAAAAAGGGCGTATTATATTTGAGGGAGGTTTCCAGGGGGGGGGGAAATTGGGGTTTTTTTTTTTTTTTAAAAAACTAGGGGGTGCGTATAGAGGGTTAAGTGTTATGCTTAAATAAAAAATAGGTTATGTTTTTAGGGTTCTTTTATAGATAGAGGGGAAATACTGATTTAGGTTTGGGGGTTGCATATGCAAAAAAATAGTTAAATATCTTTAAGAATCATACATGGTCGCCCTGCTAAAGTGTTTTTATATTGGGAAAAAAAAACTAGGGAACAAAGTACTAAAAAAATAAGGATTGTAAAAACAATGTTCATTTTAACCTTTTTCTTGTCTAAAGAAGGGAAAAACGGCACATAAACTGGTATTCTTTTGTTACTTGGAACAAAAAGTGGAATAGACCCCAACAGAGCAAACTTTGGTTTTCTTAAAAAAACCCAAAAAAAAAAAAATTAGGGGGGAAATAGTTTGTCCGTGGGCAAGGGGCGGGGAAAAGCTGCTCCCTCCCATTTCTGAGAAATTTTTCAAGGGGGGGGGGGGGGGGGGCTGTTTCGCTGAAATAGATTAGGTTGCGGGTCCCAGAAGATAAAAAAGGGGGGATTACCAAAACCTATTGAGACTTTGATTGGGGGGCCCTTAACGGGCCTAATTGGATAATCAGGGGGGGCTGGTGGAGTCTGAGGGTCGGTGGCCTATTTTTTGCAGGGAGTTGGGGGAGGTTCATTTAAAAAAAAAAAAAAAAATGGGGACCGACCCCAAATAATATTAATAAATTTGTTGGTCCAAAAGGTTTTTTTTTTCCATTTTCGGATGCAAAGGAGGGGAGCAAAAGGAGGGGGATTGGGTCCATAAGCCAGTGGGCTACCTGCTCCCCATAATCTTCAAGGCACTCATCACATTGAGAGTTTTTTTAATTGGGAATTGGGGGGGACCAATTGGGAGCAGGAACAAATAAGTGCTGTTATTTCCCCCAGGGATAAAAAAGGAATTCCTTCTCACCATGGCAAAAAAAAAAAACAGGATCGGAACCAGATTTCCAGCAAAATTTTTATCCCACTTTTTCAATATATTTTACCCAAAATTTTATTAAAACAGGGTTTTTTTTTTGTTGGTTCTAAAAGGTCGTATTCCTAATAACAAATGTTTTTTTTACATCGAACAAAAAGCAAAAAAAAAGGGTAAAACAATGTTTTTGAAAAAAAAACTTTTGACTTTTTCCCAGGCTCCATCATCTCACCAAATTTCCATGTGAGACTCGAAAAACTTTCATTTTTATAAGACAAATTCCTCTTCGGGCCTCTCAATTTACATTAAAAACTTTTCCCACCTTTCTAAATTAAACTTATTATTAAAAGGGGCATCTAACTTTTAATTTTCTGCCAGGTTTTTTCTTATTTATTTCCATGTAACTGGGGGCACAATTGTTACTTGGTTTTTGATCGTGTGTTTGAAATGGGGACAAAATCTTCTTCGACCTCTGCAAAAATCTCGTTATAAGGGAAACCTAGCGTTGGGCAAAAAGGGTGTTTACAAAAAAAAAAAAAAGTTTACGGAGGGAATGGAAGGATTGGGAAAAAAAAACAGTTGACTTTGAAGTGGATGAGGTGAAAAAAGTCAAATAAAGCCGGGCCCTTTGGATTGGGGTTTTGGGAAGAATTCAAGGGGGGAAAAAATAAAAGGGGGGGGGCTGAAATGGGATTCGAGAAAAATTGGAAGGCAATTCGTTCAGGTTTTCGGTGGGAGGGGGAAAGCCTGGGGGGAGGGGGGATATGGGGGGGGGGGTCACCCAGCCAAAAAAGGAATTGTTTGGGGGGGGATTTTTACTTCCAATTCAGGGGGGGGGATCAATGGTTTTAATCCGTCAATTTGCTGGAAAGCCTTTATTATGTGAGTGTCCTAACAAGATGAGTTACTTTTCCATTTTTTCCCCAACTCGGAGGTACCTCTGGGGGATTGAAAGGGAGGGGGGACGGGGGACTAGTGTCCAGGCAGGACAAAACCGGACCCCTGAAAAGCAGATGGTTTTCAAGGTTGGAGAAGGGGAAAAAAAAGTGGGTTCATGGGGGGGGGCACAAATTGGGGGGGAAAAAGTAAGAGTTTCTTGTTCATTGGCCTCCAAGGTTCCCCAGGGGACCTCACCCCAATTTCCAAAAAAAAAAAAACACCTTGTGCGGGTAGAAGTTGAAAGGGAAAAAAAAAGCTGTATTTTTTAATTTTTCCAAAGGGGGGGGGGGGGGGGGGGTCCCAGTCTGCCCACCCCCAAAAACATTTGGGGAAAAAACCATGTTAAGAAAAAGGAGGGACCTGGGAAATCCAGAATTTTTGGGGGTCAAGTCATGTTGTTAAAAATTGATTCAGAGGGAAGCGGCCCAAGAAACGGGGATTTCAGGGCAGGGAAGGCTGGAAAAAAGGACAAAAAAATTCAGAATTTTTAGGGAGCAAAACTGTAAAACCAATGCAGTTACATTTTTGGGGGGGGACAAGGGGGAATGCTTTAGAAAAAAATAAGCAGGGATTCTTATTATCTAAAAATAATGTTATTTGTATTAAAAAAATAGGTAAGGGAGGATTTTTCTATAAAAAAATGATGGGAAAAAAACCTTTCATTGTTTTTACTCATGTACCCCAAAAAATCTAAAGCTTGTGGGTGGGGATGGTTGAGGATGGTGGAAAGGCCTGGGAAAAGTTCACAAGGGTTAAAAAAAAAAAAAAAAACTTTGTTAAACATTTTGCTTTGTCTTGTGGGTCTGCTCTACCTTAAAATAGGGCTTTGGGGATTTTTTATTTTGGTATCCTTTTTTAAAGGGGTGGGATATAAAAAACAGCCTTTTTGTTTTTTCCCAATTTTACTACAGTAAAAAAGTTGGATCAATTTTTTAAAAAAAACCAATTGCGGGCCGTTGTTATGGGAGAGGGAGTGGGAAAGCTTTGGCTTTAACCGGGACTCCCCACCAAAAAAGGCCCCTGAAGTGATAAATGTTTCATCAAAGGGGGGTTAATCCTTTGGGAAAAGAAAAACCCCTTTAAAAACCTCCATAATTATCCCCCATAGGGGGGACCCCAGGGGCTCTTCTAAAAGGGACTAAAAATAAGTTTTTCGGTTTCTGTTCAAGCTTTTTGGGGTTCATTCACTGAGTTTTTGCTATGTGGGGGCCCCTTCATCTGGTTTTTTTAGTTAAGGGTTGTTATTATAGTGGGGGGGGGGGGGGGGACTTCGCAAGATTTAATGGGGGGGGCAAGCGGGGGGGGGGGGGACAATTGTGGGGAAATTTTTACTAAAAGGATGTTGCAAATTCAGAGTGCGGACAAAAATAAAAAAATAAAATACTGGGGGGTCAGAGGCTTACGGGTTTCTTCTGTGGGCCTGGTGGGTTTCAAGAAGCTTGGGACCCTATGCAATTGAATAATTCCTACTGTTGATATTGCTGGGGCACCATGTTCCTTCTTGCTTGTAGGGGGGGGGGGGGGAAACCCCGACAAAAAAGTTTTTTTATTTTTCCACTTCTCCAAGGAAAAAAAAAAAAACAAAGGCTCCCAAAAAACACCCTCTGTTCGTTCATGAATTGTGTCCATAATTTTACCAATTCATTGGTGGTTCATGGGTGGTGGGTGGTTGTTTTGGTTTCCATCGAGGTTAACAAAGAAAAAAAAAAGGAACTAGCCGTTTTAACCGAGTTTCAGGGGGACGTTTCATGCAGGGGAACCCCATTTTCCCCAGAATTGGTTGGGAGAGGGGATACAAACCAAGAAAATGGTTGGCAAAAAGGTGTCCCCCCTTTGGTTAGCTTTGAAGAGTTGGAATCTCCAACCTCTGAATTGTATAGTCGGGCAGAGATGGTGGAGGGGTCCAAAGCACCTGCAGCAAACAGAAAAAAAAAAAAAAGAGGATGCGTAGGGGGGGAAAGATGGTTGGGCTTACAACCAAACCCAATAGGTGGCGGCTGATGGAATTTTATAAATTTGGAAGGTATTTTTAAAAATTTTCCTAAATTTCTTTTACGTTTTGTGTGAACAAAAACAAACCAGGGGACTTGGGGGACTTTGTGCTTATTGGTGTTTTTCAGTTCTCATCTCTGGCTTGAGATCAAAAAAAAAAAAAAAAAAACTTGGGAGGGGGGGGGGGGGATGATTTTGAGCGTAAAATTTGAGGCCAAGCCAATAAAATAAGTCAATTCCAACGTTATTTGGGCACGTTTTCTGTAAGAGCCTCGTTTGGTGTATGGAATACATAACCAGTAAAAAAAAAAAAAAAAATATAATTTTTTGGGGCTTTTTTTACTGTTTTAATATTGGACGATCCAATATAACACCAATACATAAAACCGCTTCTTTTTGGGCAAACAAACAAATAACTATAATAAAAAAAAACTTTACCAATATATAAATCTGTTGAATACGTAGTCCTGTTTTTTTTTTTACTTTCACAAGGATTTTTTTTTTCTATTTGTAAAAAAAAAAGGTTGGGCTTAATGTGTTGCGGGCCAATAGCGGTTTATGTATAGTGGTCGGGGAATTTCGTCCAAAATATTTTAAAAACAAAAAACATTATAAAACAACAAAAAAAAAAAAATTCCTTTTTTTTTTTTTCTGTTAATTACAATTTTACAACCGGGCCAAAAACCCCACGTTGGGAAATAAAAACATTTTTAAAATATTGGTCATTTTGCGCCAAATACTGGTCAAAAGGGTTATTCCTTTGTCACCATAAAAATACCCTGAAGAAGGGAAAATTGAAAACAAAAAAAAAAATTTAAACCTTCCCAATTAAGCACCAACAAGTTAAAGTGGGGGGAACCTTATCAAAAAATTTTCAATCCTGGTTTCAGAGGGGAATATGTTATCGAAGGAGATGGGGCTGCATTAGGGGGGGGGGGACCTTTTTTTCATTACCACTAAAAATTCTGTGTTTTTGTGGCTTAGTTAAACAAACACAAAAGGGGAGGGTGAAGGAGACCCATTTTTGGGGGAATTGTTTACTAGATAATAGTGAGGGTTTATTATCTGCTTAAATCCCTTTTTGGTCTTATTTTTGATCTCTATTTCACAAAAACCCCGGATACCCAGAGGGGTGTCAGGGAAAAAAAAGAAAAACAACCAGGGGCGGGGGACTTTTTAGGAGGAAGTGAATCTATTTTTTTCCCAATGTATGTCCGTTTTTCTCGTAATACAAAAATAAGTCCAAACATTTTTTTTGCAAAAAAAAAAAAAAAAAAGAGGCCTTTTTGGGCTGTATTTTGTTGCCACATGAGTGTATTTTTGGGCTCTTTAAAAAGAACAAAAAAAAAGTTTTCTCTGCACTTTAAAACTGGGAGGGGAAAAAACTTCCAAAACACTTCCACCAGAAATTTATGATTTAAAAATTCTCCACCAGGGAAAAAAAATTTTTGGTTGGAAAAATTTGTAGGTGCTTGAAAAATCTTACGGGCGGCAATCTTTGAATGTAGGGACTTTGTCATGCGGGGGGGGGCACTGTGACCACGTGGGGCCCAAATGGATTACTTGGATGTTTTTTTCCCAAAAGGGGGGGTACCAGGGCCAAATGCCAAAAAAAAAAGTTTTGCTTGTGTAAGGGAAAAGGCGGGGGTCCACGCTTGCACGAATTGATCAGGTTTATTTAAGATGTGTGTTTCCTTTTTGAACTTGGCAGGCACCTTTTAACTTTGCCAAATTTACCCTCTTAAATTTTTTTCACAATTTGTTCTTTCGTTACAATTTTTTTCAAAATAAAAAAGGTATTAAAACCACAATCTTCACCCTGTGCTGCAAAAAATTAGTTAAATCGCCTCAGCATGGCTGCTTTCACACGGGGAGGGGCAATTTTTTTTTTTTGGGTGGCGTTTTTGGAACGTTGTTTTTTTTGTCGGTTTTTTTTTTTTCTTTTTTTTTTTTTGCCTGAAATTTCCACTGCGTTATTTGGCTTGGTATTTCTTGTCAAAAAAAAAAAACGGGGGAAGGGAAAAAAAGCTCTTTTTGGTGAAAAAAAAAGCACTCCTTAACGTTAACCCCACGGGATGTTTAAATTCAAAAAAAAAAAAACCCCACTCTCAATTCCAAAAAAACCAAAAAAATAAACGGGCATTGCGGGTTTAAAACGCCACCGTTTGGATTTAAACCCAGGCAATTAAAGGGGTTTCACCCCCACGATGGTTTTTTGGAATTTCGGTTTTTTTTAAATTCTGTTTTTTTCCCCTCTAGAAAAGCAAAAAAAAAAATAAAAAACGCATTGGGGAAAAAAAAAAAACTGGAAATCCAATAAAACTTGCATTTCCTAAAAAAAAAAAACGGTATCCCAAAAAAAAAACCAAAAAACAGCAGCTGATAACTTTTTTTTCTGGATTTGCAGTTTTTTTTCGGATCCCGTTTTATTTCATAATAATTATATTAACCCCCACTGGTTTTGTTAGTTTGAAAAAAAGGTAGAAAAATCTTTGTTGTATATAAACTTTTACCCATTCTATTATAATTAATATATGTATTTGGTGTGCTAATATTTAAAAAAAAATTTATTAATTAAAAAATAAATATAACGGGGGGGGCCCTTAAGAAAAGGTTATTCATTTTGAGCTAGGGGGGAAGAAAAAAAAAAAAAACTTGTTTTGAAACTTTTGTTACCAAACAAAAAAACCTAATGGACTACATTTTTCACCACCCTTTAGTAGTGTAAGAAGGATACCTATAAAGGGAGGGGTTTGCTTTTAATATAAAACTGGCAAGCATTTTTTACATGGTTTTCCTACCAAAAAAGGCCTAAATAAGGGAGGGGCGGATATAAAAACGGCATTTTTTACATTGTGTTTTCTATTCTTTATTTTAAAAATTTCCATTTTTTTTATATTGTTAATTGAATTTATATATATAAAAGCCAAGGGTTTTTTTCTTTTTTAAGTTTATAAGGAAATGGGGGTGTTTATAGGGGAAAAAAAAAAAATTATAAGAAAGTTTTTACTAAAATTATTTTTATTTAAAATGTTTTAGGATAATATAGTTTTAATTATAAAGGAAATTGGTGTGTTGGAAATTTGTTTTTTTTAGTATTATACTTAAAGGGCCCACTCAAAAAAATTTCTATTTAATAAAAAAAAAACTTTATATTTATTTCTAAAAACCCAACAAACAAAAATTAAAAATAACCAATTTTTTTTATTAATTAAAAATAAAACTATTCTATTTTAATTTTTTTTTAATCAACATTTAAAAAACCAACCCTTTTCTATACTAAAAAAAAAAAAAAAAAAACCTTGCTTTTTATATAAATTGATTTACATAATTAAAAAGTGATTTATTAAAGATTAAAGAAACCAACCTGTTAAAAAAAATGCTGGAAAGCGGGGCCCCTTTATTTGGGGGGGGGCCAATTTTTTTCCAATCTGAAAAAAAAAAAAAACACGTCGTCTTTAAAAAAAAATTGCTGGTTTAAAAGGTCTTCTTCTTTTTTGGGAGGGTCCCCACTTAGGTTACTTAAAAAAGGTTTCCTAAAAAAGGTTCTAGATTAAAAAAAATGAAGACTTCTAAGGGGGCCCAAATTTAGTGTATTACACTTCTTTCAAAATATTTAAAATTCCAAATGCGTTTTTTTTTTGTATCATAAAAAAAACAAAAAAGGCGGGCATTTTCACAAAAAAACATTTAACCCAAAAAAAGTTTATATTTGTGGCTTTTTGGGATCTTTCTGTTTTTACAGGCTCCAAAAAAAAAGCGCCACCCCATTGTTTTCACTATGGGGATTTTCAATTGACATGGGGTTCCAAATGTTAAAAAAAAATGGATACGAAAAAAACGCATGGAAAAGATTGGCAAAGGTAAACCACGGCAGGCAGCGGGGGGAATCCAACCCGTTCTGAACGGAGATGGGCGCCGGTTTTTAACTTTAGAAAAACCCAAATATTTAAAAATCAATAACTGCGGCATTTTTAGAATATGTTTTTTGGGAAAAAATTCCCGTTTTTTGGGTCCGGAAAAAAAAACGGGAAGAATCTGAAAAATGGGTCGTGTGGGAAAAAACATATAACCAGTGTACGAAATAAATTTTCCCCCCACCCAACGTCCTTGTTGGGCATTTTAGGCCTTGGTTTTTGTTAAGTTAATGGGCCCAATATTGTTGGTTGGTTGGTTTCAAATCTGGGGGTTGGGGAGGGTTTCAAAACCTAAAAACTTTTTAAAAAAAAAAACCTCCCTAAAAGGGGGGGGGGGGGGGACCTTGGCATACATGGAAAACTATTAATTGTTGGCTTTTTTCTTTTTTCTGGAAAACACCAAAGCTTGTGTTGAGCATCGGGGACCTAGATCTGGAAAATGGGGTTTTCTGGTTTTTAACGGGGGAAAAAAACAAAAGCAAAGAGGCTTGATGAAAAAACTGGACCCCTTTTTTTCTTTGGTTGGGGTACTGAGTT
The DNA here is from genome assembly GCA_025379985.1 of Phyllomedusa bahiana. Taxonomy (NCBI): domain Eukaryota; kingdom Metazoa; phylum Chordata; class Amphibia; order Anura; family Hylidae; genus Phyllomedusa; species Phyllomedusa bahiana. The sequence continues at coordinate 12,341 of JAODAL010006837.1, forward strand.
TTGCTGTCTCTTTTTCTTTTGCAGGTGGGGGGGGGGGACGGGAACCATGATGGGAGGACCACCCCCGCCTTTGGTTTCTTTTTACAGGTTACTAAGATGCCCGAGGAAAAAAGCCCCCTGGGAGCCCTTAAAAATTTGCAACAGGGGGGGAATAACTTGCTTCCCTCCTGTTTTAGGTGTTACCAAACAACTGGCGGCGCAGGCGGACATCGGGAGCGGGGGGGGGGCGACGCTCCTTTTTCTGTCCCCCGCGCCTCCATCTGTTTTGGCCCTTTAGGTTTCCAGTTTGGCAGGACCGGACTTTGGCTTGCAAACTTTATGGGGGGGGGGGGGGGCAACTTTTGTTTTTCCGGAGGGGGGGAGGAAAACTGTTGTTGAAAAAAGGGAAAAAAAAAATAAAAAAAACAATTAAAAAAAGGCCAATAAGCAACAGGACCACTAGTTACTTAACTCAAAAAAAAAAACCATCCCTCAACCCCCCCCTTGTTCGTTTCGCGTCACCCCCCACAAGGCGGTTCTGTTAAAAACTGGCTTGGGGAGGAGTTTTTTCTCCGTCGGGCTTTTTTTCGTTGGTTGTTAATTTTATGGGGTCTAGGAGGGGGGAACCAAAAATTCCGCACCAAGCTAAGGCGTAAATTCCAGGGGGAGACAGTGTGAAAAAACAAACTTTTTCAAGTTTTTTTCTTATGCTGTAGGCTTCCAGAGGTTTTTTGTACTTCAAGTTTAAGATTAAAAAAAACAAATCCAATCAAAAAAAAAAAAAAAGAGAGATATAAAATAAATTTAAAATTTTGTAAGATGGGGGGACCAAAATACAGGACGCCAAAAATGACAAGGGAAAAGATAGATTCAGGGGGTTACCAAAAAAAAGGGTTCTTAAAAAAGGGGGGTCCATGTTTAAACCTCAATGATGTCCCCATTGGGTCTATTGGCCGTATTCGGGGGGGGGGGGAGGGACCACATTCCGCCGCCCTTTTTTTACCGTTCTCCTAAGAAAAGGGGACAAATCAGTCCCCAAAATAATTTATAGTGGGTTTTGGGTCTTTATGGAGGTTGTTTAAGAAATTATAAATTTAATATTTTTAAGATTAAAAATCGTTTCCCAGGGGTCATTTTCTGTTAAAAATTTTTGCAATCATGGGAAAATTTGGGAGGGATTTTCTTCCCCCTCTCATTTATTAGGGATAATTAAAACATTTTTTTGGGGGTTGGGGGCAAATATATTTTTTTTATTAGTTTTTCATGTCCCCATAGGGGGCGTATTTTAGGTTTTTTTTTTTTTTGTTTTTTTTTTATAAGCTGGGTGGGAACGTAAAAATAAAAAAAAAACCAATAACTTTGTTGTTTCCTACCCAGTCAAATTTCCGTTAGATGCCGCCACTTTCCATTTGAAGATTGATTTAAAAAAAAACCCCCTTTGGTCTGCCAACTCCAGGGGTTAAACCCCAAGGGTGGTGGGGGCGGCAATTTCTACGGATTAGGTCGTGGCCCACCCTCCAAAAACAGGCAACAGGGTAAAATTCAACCACTAATAAACAATAGCCAGGGGTTCCACAGGAAGTGCTATTTAGGATTGGCACCGTTGTTTACCATTTGCAAATTGGGCCCCGTGTATTTTAACAATGGCCTCTGGTGGGATAAAACCCATTATGGGGGAAGTTGTTACTTGAAAAAATGGGGGGGTTTTTTTTTGTTCGGTTTTTAATTTTTCATTTTTGAGGTAAATTTAAAAAAAGTTTTTTTTATATTTCCCCCAAGTATTTGGTTTGATTTTGGCTTTTTTCCAGAATTGCATTTCTGGGGGGTTTTAACGGTTTTCACCACAAACGGGTTTTGGCAGGTTGAAAAAATTTGACGTTAAAGAATTTTTCTGCCCACCTATTTAACTTGTTAGGGGAATCTTGCTGGGTTTTTGGGTTTTACTTTTATAAAAACGGAATTCAAGGAAAAAAAACCACTACTGGGATTCTTTTAAAGGGTTTATTACAAAAAAGGATTAAAAATCTTTTTTTATTATATATTATAAAATGTATTTATACATAAACAATATTAACAGAATAAGGGGCAAAAAAAATCTTAAGCTAAAACCTGAAGGTTAGGGGGGAAAAAGGCGAAGAAGGGCGTGTTATCCGGGGGAAAAGATGGTTGGAAAAAAAGAGACTGATGAAAATGGGAAAAATATAATAAAAAATTGGGAAAATCCAGGCGGATTCCACTGGGATCATGGAAGAGAGGTCAGGGGGTATAAATAAATAAATAAACAAAATTGCAAACATCTATCAGATATAGGGATGTGTGAAAATTACTCCAGCATGTTTGGAATTTTTCCATGCTTCCAAAAAGGGGCACCTATTTCTCCCAAAATTTTTCCCCAGGTTTCCCTCCACCCAAGAAAACCCATTGGGAGGGGGACACCAAGGATAATGAGGGGGGGGAATATTGTAGTTAGAAACAAAAAGGGTGGTGTTGAAGTGGTTCAAAAAAGGAGATGGACAATAGGGGTTTAAAAAACCAGTTGGGGATTTTTCATAAAAGGGGGAATTATGGAACTAAAAAAGTTACAATCAAACAGGGGGCCACCACCCCCACAAATGTTCATTATTTTTATAAAAAAATAAATATGGGAAAAAAAAAAGCGGGCCCCACAGCATAAAAGCTTTGTCCACTTCCCTCCCCACTTGTAGGGGAACCAATGGGGACTGGGGAGGGGAAACGGGAAAAAAAACCTGGGTTTACACAGGGGGGAACAGAAAAACAGGTCGGGAAAACCCAGTGCTTGGGTTTACCTAAGTTTTTGTAAGCCCCTTGGGGGGGGGGGGGGGCCTATTTCACAAGTTTCTGGGATGGATCCCCCACCCACTTGGTGTGGGAACCTCTTTTGCACCCCCATTTTTTTCCCCCTGCCCAACTATATGGTTTCCTTGTTCCCAGTGTTTAGAAAAAAGGCCGGGGGAAAACCCAGCATGGGGGCCCCTGGGAAAGGAGGGAGTGTGTAGGACTTGTTCCCCAACCCAATGGGTGTGACGTGGTTATTTGGGTCCCAGTTTTATTTAGTTTATAAGGGGTGAAGAGGCCCCACCTGAGCCCCCCCCAGGCATTGTCTTTTATTTGGAAGGGGAGGTTTTTTACCATTTGGCCACCAGCATGCTAGGGGGAGATTTCCAATTCTAGGGGACCCAATAAGCAGGGCCCCACATTTTTCATATTCCCCAATTGGTGCCCTTTATTTTTGCTAAAAAAAAAGGCTAAAAAAAAACATGAAAAGGGGGTTGCGTTTAATTTCAATTGACACATTTAATAAAATTGGTTTTCAAGGGATAAAAGGGGGAACCAGCTTGAAAAAACAAGGGCCAAAAACTTTGGGCCCACATTTGGAAAAATGGTCATTAGCAAAAAAAACAAAAAAAAAGCTGGTCTTGTTTTTCCCAACCAAGTCTTCCTTATTCTTTGTTTTTTTTAGGGTAAAAAACATTGTTTCCCCAGTACTGGGTCAGGATTCCCACCCTCCTTCATTTTTTTCATTGGGCTGGACAAGGCTCTTATTTAAATTTTTTTTAAAATTTCTGTTATTCTTGGGGGCCCCCCGGGGTTCGTTATTCAAACCAAGGGGGGAGCGTGCCAAATTTTCCTGGGCCTCTCTCCACTTCAGAATAAGGGGGTCTGGGCCATAAAAACATTTTCCCACTCTTGGGCACAGGGCCGATTACTCCATTATGTTATGATATGTGTTTTCATAAGAAAAAAAAAAACTGGATTTTTCCAAAAAAAAAACTTGTAAAACAAAAACCTTTTTTCCCAGCCTGTGGGAGAGGGAACAGGGAAAAAGAAGAATTCAAGTTGCTCTTAGGTTCATTAAAGGAAGGGGGGGAATGTATAGGGACTGGGGGGAATTCAGGGCCGGTTGGCTATGTACAAAAAACGAAAAAGGCTCTTGGGACACAAAAAATAAACTAAGGGACTGAAATTTTAGGGAGAAGGGAAATGGTACCCCCACCCAAGCGGGGAAACCATGTGGGGGGGTGAGTACCATGGGAACTTCAGGGAGTGGAGCACTTGGGACCAGTTTTGAAAGGGGGGGGGGGTGGTAGATGTCCAAACCCCCCCTTCCAGTTAAGGAAAAGACACCAATGCTGAGGAGGGGAAAAAAAACTTCTTCTTGGGACCTTGAAGGAGCTGAGGGGAATTCTGAGAAATTTTTACATTTGGGGGGGGAAAACCAACACGAAAAAAATGGATGAAAGCGATTTTTAAAAACATAATTTACCCTTTTTTTAAAAAGGTTAAACTTTTGGAAAAACCATTCCTTGCTGGGGCTTCTTTTTTGGGTCTCTGTTATTTTCCCAATTATTCCTATTTTGTAATTTTGCACCCTTTCTTTTGGGACCAGTTGTGTGTGTATGTGTGGTATATATATAATAAATAATTATAAATACTAATTTTATATAATCTATTATATATTATTATATTATATATTATCATAGTTATTAATCAACCTAATGGTAATGTATTGGGTTTGGGTTCTTAGGGAAGTGCTGGTGGGGGAATTAGGCCGATTTTAAAAATATATAAATTTTTGGGATTCCTGAGCTGGGCTCTAATTTGGCCTTGATCACCCCCAAAAAAAACCCCACAAACGTGGTCCGTTGTCTTCGGTTTCTCCAAGATATTAAAAAGGGGGCAAAAAACCCAGGGGGCACGTTTTCTTTGGGAACCTTAGGGTTATGGGGGTTCTGTAAATTTGGGTGGGGGGACAAGGCTTATAAAACTTTTTCACCGTGGGGGAAAAAAAAAAACTAGTGGACAGTCTTTCACCGGGGGCTTGGCAGGGAGTTTTTTTCCCACCGGTTGGAAGGGGTAACAAAAAAAAAACAGATTCCTCTTTTCCCCCGCCGTTCTCGAGGGGGGCAAGGTTTTGGGGTTTAAATCCTCTGCCACACTTTCCCTAGGTCCTTCCTGTTTGGCCCGTGTGGCGGAAACAAGAGGGCTTACAAATAACTGTTTGGAAAAACAAAAAATAACCCGTATACTGGGCTGGGGAACCTGGTTTCTTTTTATTGGCACAAAATACAAAATTCATTTGCGATAATTTACAACCCCTAAAAAGGGGTCCAGGGGGTTGTTAGACCCCTCGGGGAGTGGGGGCCAACAGGTCTTTATTTTCTGACCGAGGGGAAACCTTTAAAAACCACTCCTCTTGTGTTGTTTTTTTACCTGTTTTATAAAATTTTAAAAAACTACCACTTTTAATCTCCCAATAAAAAACAAATTTATTGGGGAATCTTCGGCCCAAAGGGAGGAAACCCAAAAAGAGTTGGGGATCTTTTGGTATAAATTCCCATATCCACTTATATTTTTACTATTTTTATGGCCCTAGGCAAAAAAACTTAAAAAAAAAACCTCTAAATTTTCAGTATTCTCTTCTATTATTTTATTAAAACCACTAAAAAAAAAAAAACACGTAAAACACCTTTTTTAATTTATTCTAACTTTCTATAACCCTCTATACAAACGCTATTTAAATAAAAAGAAAAAAAAACCCCTGAATCCTCTATTTTCCCTTTCATCATTTAACCCTGTCTTTGCTTCTGAAATTAAAAGGGAAAAAATAAAAAAACCCTTCCCTTTTCTATCCATTCAAAAAGGTTTCTGGGTGGGGAAACCCTCACAAACATACTATCCAAAAAAAACCCCAAACCTATTAACAGTGAGAAGCATTATTTCTATTAAAAAGCAAAACAAGTACTAGCTTTCAGTTTAAGGAGATTCCCAAAGGCCCCAAAAAACTACTTCGGGCAGTCGTCCCTAATCTTCATTTTTTTAGGGGGGACCACAGAAATTAACAAAAATTAAAAGGGGCCCCCACTTCGTGCGGGGGGGACCCCACGTCTTGCAAGGCGGGGGTGTGAGGGGGGACACTTTTGTAAGGGGGGGCACAGAGGGTGAGGGCGGAGGTATCACAATTTTAAAACAAAATTGTCATTTGTGCTGGGACCTCGCGGGGGGGGGGGACCATGGGTTTTTTCGCACAAAAGCATTTAAAAAAAAACCTGGGGCTTTTAATCCAAGGCTTAGAGGTTTGATTTTCACATTTTGTGGTCTGAAGCCCTCCACTCCCTTTTTATATTCCATGTTTAGGTAAAATGACAACCCCATACCAGGGTGCTTCCCCACCATAAATTAGGGCCCAAATCAGAGGGGGGAAAAATCCACACAAAAGGCCCCCTCACTTCCCCCCTTCCGCGCGTGGGGGCACACTCATAAAAAAACATTTGGGTTCCTTTGCTAACAAGGCTTGACCCCCACCATTTTGCTCTCATGGAAGCCAAAACAAAAAAATAACCTTTTCAGGTTCAAAAAAATTCGGCCATTTCCCTTCCATTAAAAGGGATTGCCGCCACCCATTCTTTTACCGGTTTTTGCCCGTGCCAATGCACTGCCACCAAACAGGGGGACACCCTCAGGCCCTGGGGGGGGGGGACTGTGATTGAGGCTTTCCATTTCCACTTTCATCTTCCATATAATTCGGGCAAACTAGCGTGGGGCCTTCCACCCAGGAATGAAACCAAAAGGCCAGGACTAAGGGGTTATTTCCCACAATTACCACAGCCCACCACTGCCCCATCTTTTGTTCAATTTTTTTCCCATAAAGGGGCCCACTTTTTCCTCTTCAAAATAATCTTTTAATATTTGCATATTCATTGGGGGAAAATTATTAAAAAAAAATAAAAATCCACTGTACAAAACATAGGGGGGGGGGGGGGGGACCCACCTGTCATATTATCTTTCCCATTAAACAAAAAAGCTCTTCTTCCTAATGTATTTTGGTTAATATGGCGCATAATCTTCATTTTCCAAATTAGAAGGCTGGCAGGCCCCCCATTAAAAAAAATAAAAACCATGTTATCACATGCAATTTTATTTAGTATTGTTATTCAAAGGGGGGGGGGGGCGTCTATTTATTCATAAATAAAAAATAAAAAAAAACTTTACTTCTCTTTCACATGCGTCAAAAACTATTCCATAAACTATTTCCATTCTTAAATAATTACTGTTAGGGCCTCTATGGGGACTTAGGGGGGGGGGGGACCTTTCCCTCCCTCCGTTTCCCCCAACAGTTCCATGGACCTCAACAACTGGTTCTTCCATTGAAAAAGATTTTCATCTCCTTACGGGGCTTCAAACAAAGCTAGGCCCATTTTCCAAAATTTTCCAACCATAATCCCAAAACCAAAATGGGAGCACAACGCCAAAAGAAAAAAAAAAATAAAAACTCCCCCGTTATTTCCTCAAACAATTTATTTTTGGCCACCGCCAACTCCCAGCTTTGCATCCCGCATCGCCTCCCCAACTAGACCAGGCGGCCGCCAAAATAAGGGCAAGGGAAATAAAAATTAACAAAAAATTTTAAAAAAACATACAAAAATACCCTACATTCTAATATACAATGAGTTACTATTATCATGGAATAGTCCCACATTTGCAATATAAAATATAAGCCACCCCCCCCTACTTTTTAATTGCTTCCTCCACCTTAATTTGATTAAATTTAGGGGGGGGGGGGAATCCAAAAAAAAAACAAAAAAACGTGGGCTTCAAACGTGTTGGGAATTTTTATCTCGTCATCAACACATTACCAGGGCCCAAGTTGGAACCACATGAGGAAAAAAAACGCCAGGAAAAAATACAGGGAAAAAGCAACAAAAAAAAGGGGGGAGGAGGAGGGGAGGGGGGAGGGGGGGGGGGAAGGGGAAGGGGGGGTCGACGAGGCAAAGGATGGGAAAGGGGGACGGGGAAGGCGGGGGGACGGGGGGGAAAGGGGGGGAAAGGGGGCGCGAGGGAAGATGGGAAGGGGCTGGGGGGGGGGGGGGGGAACCCCAAAAAAAAAAAAAAAAAAAAAAAAACACGTAATTATTTGAAAAAAAAAAAAAAAAAAACTCTGATGGCTTTCCCATAGGGTCAATATATTCATACTGTGCTTATAAATTCACACTTTTGGGGGGGGGGGGGGGGACCGTTTACCTTTTAAAAATTCACTATAATTTATCATTGGTTTTATTTCTGTTCAAAAAAAAAATTAAATTATATAGGGGAATTCCCAGCCCCAAGAATCAAATTTAAAAAAAAAATTGGCCGAAAAATTGAAAAAAAAAAGGGCCTTCACATTTAAGGACTTTTAAGGTTTTTTCCCCCAATTGTTATTTTGAGTTCCTGGTGGTAAAATCCCATGTGCCTCTTCCCTGCAAACAAAAAAAAAACTTTTAAACATAATCCTAAAAAAAATTTTCGCCCTCTCTTTTCCCCTAGGGCTTTTTCACCCAACATATTTTACCCAAATTTTTAAGCTCATCTCTATTTCGCCCATTTATGTTACTTCCAAAAAATAATTGGTGTCTTGGCTTAGGGGGGGAAGTGTACAACCTTCTAGTTTTTTTAAATAGTACTGGGATGTTTCGAAGGGAATTCTGAAACGGACGAAAAAAAACCTCCTGTTATGGTTTTTCCCCACATAGAATCCTTCGGGCGCAGGTACAACATAATGGCCACCATTAAAAAAAAATCACCCCCTTTCTGGTTTTTACCAATTTGTTGGGGGAAATTGGCTACTTAATTCTCAAAAAAAACAAAAACATTCCTTCTTCATTATTCAAAATTGGGGGATTAAAAAAAACAAAAATTCTTTATGGTTTTTCCATATGGAAATGGGGGAAACAGAATGGAAACAAAAAAACAGTTGACCGAAAAAGGGGGATATCCCCCCCCCCCCACCCCCCCCCCCCCCGGGAGGCCTTACCCCCCAACGGAGGGGAACTGCAAACCATGTTTTTTTTTTGGCCAAATCTTTTCCTTCAAAATATGGCGGGGGACTAATGTTTACCATAAATTCCATCCCTAAACGTATTTCTTTCCTTCTTCTATACAAAAGTGACACTAGGGTTATTTTAGAAAAAAAAAAAAATTCCAAAACATCAAGAAGGAAAATTACTGGATTTTTTTCTGCCTTCAGGAAATGTGCCATAATTTGTTCTTTCTAAGATCTTTAAGCTTTTCTTCATTTTTTATTAGGCTCTATCATCAATAAAAAAGGTAAAAAACCCTATAACAACAAAACGAAAATTTAAAAAAATCGTTTTTTTTTTTTTCTTTCTTCTTTTTTTTACTGGATTTAAATAAAAAATGTTTTCCTTCTGTTCCCCCCACTGGTGTCAAAAAAGCCCCCCATAATTAAAAACGCCCTTCCTCAAAAACGTTTTTTTAGGGGGATAAAACAAACCCCTTGCCTGGAAAATAAAAAAACGGTGCACATTTAAAACTTTATACATTCTTCAAAATTCTCTGGAAAAAATCCTCTAATGTAGGAAAAAACCCAATTTTTATAAGAAAGCCCTAAAAAGAAAATTGGGCCTGTATGGGATATCCCCCTTTTTTTTTGTTGAAAGGTCTGGGGATTGGCCAACTAGGGAGGAAAAAACAAATGTAAAACCCAAACTATTGGGTAAAGCCGTAATTATTTCCGAAAAATTAATTCCTTTGTCTGGAAAAATCTGGGCTTTATTTTTTCATCCCAAAAACATTAATTTTTTCAAGAATTTCCAAAAAAAAATTAAAAAATTTTATCTTTTCCCGACTGCGGGGAATTTTCCAAATGTGGGGGGGGCGGGGGAGGGGGGACATTTTCATTTTTCCCAAATTTCATTTTTATTCCCATTAAGTCTAAGATAACAAAAATAAAAAACAAATCCCATGGGGGGAATAACTTTTTTCACTTACCATCCCAAAAAAAAAAAATCAAGGGGTAATATCATCAATAAAAGCGGCCCCCCCCAAAAATATAAAAAATTCCGGATCTGTTGGAAATAATTTCAAGGTGTTTTTTCAGAACAAAAAAAAAAAAACCAATAAAGGAAATTCCTCCCCCACACCCAAACCTAAAAAAAAAAAAAAAATAGGGATTAGCAAACAAAAAACTTGGTGCCACAAGGGGGGGGGGTGCGGGACCAAAGGTTTTTCCCCCATGGGCGCTTGCTCCTATTTTTTTTTAAGATCTCTGGTGATGGTAAAAGGTTGCCATTTCCAAAAACCAATAAAAAAAAAATGAGTTTTATGTGTTTCCAAAAACAAAAAAAAAAAACAAACAAAAAAATCCCCAATTTTAGCTGTAAAAAACTAAAAAAAAAAAAACATAAAATTTTTATTTCACTTGTGGTTCCGTAAAAATATTTTGTTAACCTTCCTTTGTGTTTACATAAAAAAAAAAATACTTGCATTGCTTTCCAAGGGGGGCCCAGGTCCATGGGTTGATGTTACTGTTAAATTAGGGGCTTCTAGGTCTAAAACTTTGCAAGAAAAAAGGTGTTTAACCTCTCCACCTTCACCCACTAGATCCGTTTTAAAAATTTTCTTTCATCCCCCACAAAGTGTTCCTTTATCGTAATCTTTAGATATGAAAGGGACGGAAGGGACCAGTGAACTAAAGGGGCGGGGGGGCAATCAGTATTTTACTATCCAAAAAACATATTTGTGGCTTAGGGTCCTTGTGTTTAAAAAAAATTGGGTTTTCTACCACTAACGGGGGGACCTAATCGGGGTTCGTTTCCTTGTTAAATTGGGGCAAACAACCTTCTTTTATGCCCAACTTTTGGTTGAAATTGCACAAAAAAAAAAAAAGGTAGCAATAGTAGGGGATTCAACTTTAGGGCAATATTTTAATCTCTTCCTTCCTCATTTCCAGTAAATTTAATTTTTTTTTCCCTTCAATTCCCAAAAAAAATTCCAAAAAAAAAAAAATTCCTTTTTTTTTTCAATTTTCCTTTTCCAGGAATTACCATTCTATTTGGTATTGGGGTCCTTTTTGGGAAAGCCTCTTCTATGGTTTTTCTGAATCACCCCAAAGTCTTCTCTTTAAAACCCTCCCTCTATTTGGGCAAAATTTTTTTTTTTTAAGAAAGGAAAAAAAATATTTTTCCCCCCCCTTTTTCACTGGGGTTTTTTTATTTTTCTAATTTTCCCCCGTTAGAATTAAATAAAAAATTTTTTTGCAATAGCTACTTCTTTTCCCCCCAATTTTTTAAATTTTAAAAGGGGAAGGGGTGGGGTTGTCGTTTTGGTTTCTAGGGTTTTTTTTAAGGGGCCTTTCCCTTTTTTCTAAAATTTCCCAAAAAGGGAAAACCCAAAAAAAAAATTTTAATTAAATTTTGGAAAAATTTGGAAGGGGGTTTTTTCCTTAAAATTTTTTGGGTTTTTAAAATTTTTCAAAAAAAGGGAATTAATTTTTAGGGGCCATTTGGGAAAAAAAATAAAAAAATACTGGTTTTTTTTTAAAACCAGTTCCAAACCCCCCCCCAAAAAACATAAAAAAACCCCTTTCATTGGGGCCCCCTCCTGGAAAAAAAAAAAAAACCCCCCCAAGGGGGACTCTTTTTAAAAACCCAAAGGGGGACCGTTTTCTTATAAGGGTTTTCCAAAAAAAAACGTCATTTGCCTTTAAAATTTTTTCCCCCCCAAAAATCATTCCTTTTTTTTGTTTTAAAAAGGGGGGAAACCGTCTTTTCCCGGGGCAGGGGCCCCATTTGTCTTTTCTAGTTTCCCAAAAAAAACCCGGGGGGCCCGGGTTTTTCCTGAAGGGGGGGGGGTTTAGCCAAACCAGTTTTCCCCCTTTTTCCCGGGCCCGGGGGGATAAATTGGGGGATTGGGGCCCCTTTTAGGGCAATGAAAAATTTTCTGGGGGGAGGGGTCAAAAAGAAAGGGGGAAATGTTTTTATTGTTTTCTTGCAAAAAAAAAAAAACAGGGTTTTTTTTCAAAATTGGTTTTCGGGTTTTAGGGGGGGGGGGCTTTTCAGAAAAATTTTTTGGGGGGCCCCTTTCTAAATTTTTTACCCTGGAAAAAAAAACCCCAAAAACTTTGGGTTTTCCCCCTTGGGGGGTCTATAAGGGGGCCCTTCCCCCAAAAATTAAAACCGGTTTTTTGGGGTGAAAGGGGCCAAACCCCAAAAAAAAAAAAATTTTTTTTATTAAAACTTGGGGGCAATTTTATTTTTTCTTAAAAATTCCTTTAAAAAAGTTTTTTCCCAAAAACTTTTTGGGGCCCCCCAAGGGGGAAAAAAAAAAAATGGGCGGTTTTAAAAAAATCTGGGGGGAGGGGGATAAAAAGGTTCATCAAAAACAGGGGGCCCCCACCCCCTTAATTTATTGGGGGATGCCCCTCAAAAAACCCGGGGTTTGTTTTAAATTAAAAAGTTTTCCCCAAAAAAAAAGTTTTAAAAAAAAAAAATTTTTTTAAAAAAATCATAGGGAAAATTTTTAAAACAAACCCCCCCCAATTTTTTACAAAAATCTTTTTTTTACATAATTAACAATGTTCCTTAAATTTTAATTTTCCTTTTTTTTTCCCCCAAGGGGTTTGGGGGCTCAAAAATTTTTGGGCCCCGGCTTGTTTTGGGTGGGGTTTTCCAAAATTTATTTCCTTATTTAAAAAAAAAAAATAATAATTATTCACTACAGTCATCACCATTTACTCTCTTGGCGATTATTACAAATCTTATAGTGAAAGGGGGGTCAAAGAAACTTCATTTCTAAGGGGAATTTTATTTTTTGCCATCACAAGTATGGTCCATGTTCACATCCAGGAACCAGTACAAGCAAATCTTTTTCCTCACTTCACCATTGGGCCTGGGGGAAAAAAGGGGGAAAAAAAAAAAAAAGGGAGTATCCATTTTTACCGTTTTTTCTGTACCACAACGGTTCTATACATTTTTAATTTCAAAATCTTTGAGCATTGCCTTTAAAAAAAACAATCCTTGTAACGAGACAACCCCCTTTATGTTAAAGAAATTTGCAAAAAACCCCAAGTCACTTTTGAATATGTGTCCCCCTTAACAGTGTCCTACCTATTCCTGATTTCCCCCCTTGATTGGGTGCATCAGCTCATCAGGTCCTTTAAAAGTACAGACCTGTTAATCTTCCTGAAAAAGGCTGAGAGCACTGGTTGCCATAGTAAGACCTGGCTTTACGAGCCTAGTGGAAAAACCAGTAAACACGCCCTGAAATTCAAAGTAAAAAACCAAGAAAAAAAGGACTGAGGTAAAGAGAATCAGTGTAGTGAGACAACCCCTTTAATCCTAGTCCAGTAGCTACCTCCGCCGTTATGGGCCCAAATATTGAGGGGACTCACTCGGATGCAGGAACACTGAACCCTTATGTAGAAAGTAGCAAATTGCTGGCTTCTCCTCCCTAGCACTTCTATTTGGGGGGCCCTTTTATACAGGGGCACTATTATTATTATTTGAACTTTGCTTTTTATGGGGTTAGTGGCCCTTTTTCACCTTGTGTAGGCCCTATAATGCTAACATGCCCTGTAAATTGAGCCTTTCCTCTGAAGTGAAATTTTTTCCCATCACCTAAGGTTTTAAATTATTTTATTAAAAAAATAATAAAATAAGTCAACGGTCCAAATAATCATTCTAAACGCCCCTTTGGTATCAAACAACAAAAAATAATAAAATGACAGGAAGACCAAATAAAAAAAATAAAGATTTAACATATTTTTAGAAAAATCAAAGGTTTCAGAAAAGAGAAAACAAAATATGTAAAATTGATGCTCCTGAGAACCAGGAAAAAAAGATAGATATTGTGCTGGCACAGTGTACACAATGTATTGAACAAGACATCAAACAGACATACATAAAACAATTGGGGTCAGCCCAACTTTAGTAATCTGTAAACGTCCAGCAGATTTTCTATAAATTAGGAAAACTGGTCAATAGTTTTCATTTAATATAGGCATAGGTAGAATTTATAAGTGGTCACTGCCAAATCGTTATAAGGTTTTTAAGGGTTGCTTTCAACCACCACCCCGCTGCAGTTTACTGGTGCAGTCTTTTAAAAACTGTGTCTCCAATTAATCTGCCATAGCAGCGTAGTAATAGGTACGATGAATCCGACAATCACTATGTATTCATATCGCAAGGCGCATTCTTACCTATGCGCGTAAACGTGGCTTTGAGAAAGCCACACAGCGCCCAACTCTATCATCCGCAGCCATCCTGTCTACACACCCACACCCATTAAACATCCTCAATTTGCCTTATGAGCGACCCTAAGGCCAATTTTGCCATGCGGAATAAGCCGCACATCGGGTAGCTCAGGAAGGGAAGATCTCTCCAGTATCTTCTCTACTCTGCACTGAAGAGGAGACAAACAATCCCGAAACAGCTTGTGTCTGTAAGAGGAGGAGATATGTCATCTTGGCTAAAAAGACCTTTTGCCTTTTCTCAAACTTCGGTTGGTGTCAAAAAGCAAATTGAGATATTGATATCAACCAACAAGGGGCGCTGTGGGCATCTCAGCCCCTATTTCCCATACAGCCGTTTCGTGGATAAGCAGTAAGGGCGAAAAGAGCAAAACAAAACCTAACAACAGGTACCGTTAATTTCGGTGCTCCTCTCATAACGGTAGAGCCACATCCTCTGCCACTATATCCTTCCTAATAACATCCTGGAGGGGCAGTTAATAGAGTCAATAAGTAGCGGGGGGGGGGGGGGGGGGGGGGGCGTATATAGACACGCATTCTGCCCCCTTGTGGAACAAGTACCATAGAGAGGCACATAAGCTATTAAAGTAAAAAAAAAAAAAGAAAAAAATTCGTTATCTCCGTCACCGCCCACGTTCTCCGTATAAGTCCAATCTATTAAACTAGAAGCTATCTTTTATCCCTTTTACGACAGTATCAACCGATAGAAGAGAAAATTACAAACGCCAAAATTGTAGTTTTTGGTCATATCGCCAAAAAATTGCAATAAAAAGTGATCAAGAAGTCGCATCTATCCGAAAATGGTACCAATAAAAACCACACTTCAGCCTGAACTTTTTGCTTCAAATTCTTTTTTTTTTCTACTTTCCTCCTCTAAAAACCTATGTGAAGGTCTGGTGGCGTTTTCCCACGGTCAAGGTGCCAAATTATCTGATCCTCCTGTATTATTCTATCGACCGGTATTTGTCTCCTGGTATTGCGGCCGATGAGGGAAAAATGCATTTCCCATTCAATTGAGAACACATTTTCTTCCGGAAACGTGATGGAAAGAATGTAGCAGGAAACAATCAGATTTGCGGCGGACCGATGCGGTCTGAAAACCTGATGCAGTCTGTCAGGACTGCCTGCACCCGCGAACTTTTTTCCCATAGAGGCCCCCGTTCTGTTCATATTCAGGCGATCCTGAAAAAATACAGCAAACTCTCCCGAAAAAAACCCTTCTCTTGGTAAAGTGGAGACATGCCCATATGGTCCAAAAAATACAGTATATATAAAAATAAAAAGCTCTTTATCAATAGAAATTAAAAGTCTGCAATAAAAAGAAACAGGTGGACACACCGCCTTTCTGAACTTCTTTATAGTGCACGATTCGTTCTGCCAATATCTACGGGCCATAAACTGTGAAAACATTCTTTAAAAACCCAATTGGAAAAAATATGATGAACATACTAAATGAGTGAGAGGTTATTATTTACATTCACGGAAAGGTTTTAAATTGAACAGCACAGTCAAATAACAGGCAAAAAAAGGAATACAGAATCCAAAATGTTGACATAAATAAAGCAGAGACATATGGTAATAAACAAAGAGCAAAGGTCCAGCAACAATTATAATAAGAAAACAATCATACCCAGAGAATGTTAATGACGATGAAACGCTCATCACACCACAGGGCCACAAGACAGATAGCACTAACCCAATCCTGGTCAAACAACACTGAAAGACAAGACAAACACCCACCTGCCACACACCACTACCCCCCAATTACACACACACTAAAAAAAAAAAAAAAAAAAAAAAAAGGGAGGGGGGGGAGGGCGATGTGTATGAGTAATATAACGTGAAATGAGTAATTAAGAACTACTCCAAGGTAGGCAATAACCCGATCATCACTCAACAGTGTATGCATCCCGTACACCTGCCACAAACCCGCAGGCACTTAACACCTTAAACACAATGTATGAAAAACTTTATGCAGAGCAAGACACCCAAGCACACATAACAGTATATTTAGGACTGGCATGGCAAGTTATCTAGTTAAGTGAGAGTAGGAACAAGGGGGAACACTAAAGGGCCCCCCACAAGAAACCAATGTTTTAGTGAAGCGGTGAGCTCTTGTTTCAGCAGAGTGTGGCGAACCTAGCGTTAAATCACTCATCCAATTCACCTTCACAAAACTGATTTCTGGCGCAAACCATTCCGGGTGGGGGATAGAGGGGCGCGTGTGGTATTCTAGCCCCCGCTATCCAAAGACGGAGGGGTAGGGTCTGTTTCCAACTGCGGGGGATCACCCGATTTTTTAGCGGCCCTCAGCAAGACGTGTCCATCACTCAGCAAGCCCGCGCGAGATTATTTTCTGTAAATTTGAGCTACAGGCAATGGGAAACATAAAGAGGCAAAAGTGCCTCTCCGGAGATTTCCGGATCGAGACAACGCCTGGTTGCCCTCACAGATCACCTCCAGCACACCGAAGTCCAAAAAGCCTCTAACTGTTTAGAGCAAACCCCAACCAATACGTGGACAGATGTCCCCTTTATCTTCCCCCACACCGTCCAGCAAACATCCTGGGACGCATGGAAACATAAGGTATATGTGCACCACAGATGGAAACCTCTGATACCAGCGTGATAGTATTTATAAAAAAGTAACTATGCCAGTCCCCTATTTTTTGAGGCAATCATTGACCTAGGTTTCCTAGAAAAGCAGCGCGTCCTCCATTGGATCAAGCGGATGAAGGATAGGCCAAGTTCTCCCTTCTCCCACAGTCGCCGGCAGATTACTAAGAGGATGCTGTTCAGAGGTGGTTTAGAGAGCATCAACTTTATAAATAGAAGGGTACATATAGCAGTGTCTGTATCTCGAAGAGGAAAACCACCAACTTCTCGAAAGGGCGTAAGAGGTCTTGTGCCACCACAATTTTAGACCTTGAAATTTTGCCGAAAAAGGTTGGGAAAGCTTTGTATGTATTGAAAGGACGAAGTTGGCCGAGGACCTCCCTCCCCTCAAGAATCGCATCAAGCGGCTTCAATTTCCCCCTCAGATGTAACTGCAGAGCAAAAACGCAAGGGAGGTTCGTTTTGTACCACCCAATAAACCAGTGGATGAAGCACCAGAGGAAAGAAATTCATGAATGTCGCATATGTAACTGGGTACAAAGGGGGCCATCACGGTCTATTAGTTGTAGGATTGCCTATGTGAATATAGTGTAGCCATGTGAGCCCATATACAAAAAGAGGTGTAAAGATCCCTCCTGGAGAGCCGGATGTCCCAGATCCAGGGGAGAACCGCCACCGCAGAGGCGCTAAGGTCCTGCAGCCACGTTCCACCAATTGAATTGTTGTTCTCAATTAAGACCGATGCCAGGAACAATGAGTGGCCGCCGCCGTAGGTAATAAAGTCCTGCAAATCCGGCAGACCCACCACCCCCAGCGTCCCTATGGGCCTGCTCAGTGAATAAACGTATGCTGTTCGCGTGCCCTCTTAGTACAGACCAAAACGAACGAGAGCCTTAAACGCGTCGTACATTGTCTCCCAGAATGTGGCCGGATATTAATTGGTTGACGTTTGAAACAAGTATAGAAATTTTGGAAGAAACGTACATGCTTGAGCACAGTTTATTCAGCCTGAACCACGATAGTTCCTTCTTGTTCCAACTGTCCAGAGTCTTTATTTTATACAAAATTGTATGGGGCGACGGAGATGGAAGAGAAATAATCAGCCAAAGAGCTTAGAGAGATACTCGTCCGAGAGGTGTGACCCCCAGATTTTATATTTAAGTAAATTGCGCCCGAGAGCTGGGCCACTTACCGAAAAGGGAAGGTTTGGATAGAAAGAGGATCCCTATCCTGTGGAACTGATACCGACACCCACGTACCCTCTGATTTTGAGATAAGATTTAATTTTAAAATTTGAGACCTATCCTAGAAACCGAGATCTTTCTGATATCTAATGCCCTATCAATAGGATGGAAAGGTGAATAATTAGGCATTGATATAGTAGACTAATAAAGTGTCGTCTGCAAAAGCAGCACACTTTAATATACTCCTTCCTCCCAATGGTGAACCCGAGAAAATCAGGGTTGGCTCTGATGGTCGACATCTATACTCTCACATTATAACTCCAAAACATACAACAAAGGGGGACAGGGGGCAAGTTCCTTGCCTTGCTTCCATTTCGAATCAAGCAGGGAAGCAGAACAATTCCCCAATTGACCTTGATGCGGGCAGATGGGCGCGTCGGCCTTACCAGAACTGCAATTTTTAAACAGAAAGGCAGGTCCCAAGCAAATAGTGTTGCTACGTCTTGATAAGAGGAAGGACCAGGTGAAAAACGGTCAAAGAATTAATACAGCCTTCTCTGCATCCAGGACAAGACCATGAGAGGTATTTTACGTGTACGAGCTAATGGAGATATATCAAGGGTCTTAAGCTTGGATATCCGCGCCTCTCTGCCCGAACAAAAGCCCAACAATCCGGATCTGACCAATCGGCCTTTCAGAGATCGGACTTAAGTCCTAATTGGCGATCATTTAGCAAAGAATTTTGAGGTCGACATTAGTAAAGAGGAGGGGTGTGCGGGGTATCTGCCACAGACTGGGTAAGCCATCCCTGGTATGGGGAAAACCGCAATATGGCGCTATCATAGTTCTGAGAGGGGAATGGAGTGTCTGCCAGATACAAGAATTAAAGTCATCTAAGAGAAGAGGGCAGAGTTGTGGCTCCCATTAAAGTTTTTAAAGAACTGGCTGTGAAGACCAACCCCCATCCGAACCCTGGACTCTACCATCCCCTGGAGGTCTCTTATAACCGCTTCCACTCTCGAGTAATGAATAACGGTTCCTCCCCCCCCCCCCCCCCCCCCCCCCCCGCCCCCCCCCCCCCCCACCTCCAACTTTCCTTCCGCGACCTCGGTAGAATCTTTGGACATATGGAGGGAGGGATGTGGAAAAACCCCCGGTTGGAGTGGATGGGAAGTGAAGGGGCAAATTGTAAAGTTTTGAAAAAAATCGTGGTAAAGCGAGCGCAAATGTCCTCCGTATAAGGACCACCGAGTGTGCCGCCGTTTTGCTAATCGAAGGACTAAGGACTGTGCGATCTGAGGTGCGCACCTCCCTATTGCCAGCATACCTACCACTTTTATTGCAGTACTCATAAAATTTACCATCGGCAAATTTGAACTAGCCGACCCCAGGACACCTCCATGAAGAGGCGCCATTACTTCAAACGCGGCCTCCTTTAGATTCCCTAAGGACAGTGGGGGAAAGAGCCTGATTTTTATGCACCACATCTAGGTCAGACATTTTTAGGCGAGAGCATTCTGTAGTTTGGCTGCTTTTTCCTCTTGAGCCTGGAGCCATGTATAATAATCAGGACCCCCCCAACACTGCATTTAAGCCCTCCCATTGAGTTACTGCTGGATTAGGGTCCTGTGCGTTGATGGAATGCAAACTGGGAAATATGGTCCATTCAAATATCCGCAATGCAGGGGGGGCGTCCATAAATAAAGTGATCACGTTCAGCCTCCAACACGCGAAATTTTTTCGCCTCGTCAGGTGGTGCGCGGGAGCTGAGACGGAGCAAATAACTGGCGCATGGTCCAGACCCCATAGGATACAAACCTAATAATGAAGTGGACCACTAACAGGGGCAAAGCCGAGTGTTGGATCATAATATAATCCAACGGCGTATAAGACCAAAGTGGGGGGAGAAAAAAGTATAGTCCCGTCGGTTGGATGCAGCAACCCTCCAAGCTTCACAAAAGAGCTGGAAGGCAAACGAAAAAGCCCTTTTCCAACCCTCTTAATAGCAGAATAGGAACAGGAAAGTTGGATTTCCCGGGCGGAGTTGTCCAAAGTGGTGGTCCTAGGGTGATGTTTCAGAGTCCCACAGAGCAGCACTGTTCCGCCATGCAACAAGGGAGCGAAATATCCCACAAGAGTCCTCAAGGAAAACACCACTTGGCCCATATATGGAGCTAGACCTATTGACAATGGAGGAAAACCTGCCCGCGATACTGAAAGGACCGATAGAATAAGGTATCGCGCATCTGATCAAGCCATGTACAACTGATAACCTGATGGGCCAAGGAGCGATGTGACTCTATGGCCACCTCCCCTGGACCTGGACCTCAGACAACTTTGCAAAATCCAAGAAGCTGTAGGGGGGGGGGAGGTGGGGGGGGGGGAGGTTTTTTTGCTTTAATACAGGGGGGCATGTCCTACCTTAAAATGAGTCTCCTGGAGAACAGACACCCACTTGACCATTGGCTCGTATGAAAGTGATGAAGCACCTGCGCCCGTTCTTTTTCCTTCCCCTTCCTCTTCCGGGTAATTCAACCCCTTCCATTTGAAGGAGGCAAAGCGCAGTCCATCAGGGCAAAACCCGTGGCAAAAAACCATGAGGTGTGTACTGAATCGGGCTTGAGCTGGCCACCCCAACCGGTACCTACCTTTAAAAGGGAAAGAAAAAAGAAACAAAAGGAGAAGGAGGAAAGAGAGGGAGGGTAGAAGGAGAGAACAAAAAAAAAAAATAAAAAACAACCTAAAAAACGAAACACACAAACATAACAACTACCCACATAGGAGACAAAGGAGCGACGAACCCCTCACCCAATCACACGCCCACAAACACTTAACAACACACGAGAAAAGAACCAAAAGCAGAGATCAAAAGCCCTGCCTTTTACCCTAAGAAAGCAATAACTGTAAAGAACTAGCGGGCCTTGCAAATCGAACAATAACGGAAAGCAGGAGTTCCACCAACTGGGGGGTAAAGTGTTAGACACACAAATTTGCGTAAAGGAGAGTCCTCACCTACCCTGGTGGATGCTTGAAAAAAGTGAAAATAAACAATCTGCAGAACCGTCTTAACGTGTAAGTCATGATAGGGTAAAGAAAAGGGGCCAATCAAGAACCAGCGCGACCTCGGGGGAGAGGGGGGGGGTGTAGGTGGAGGGGGGGGGGGGGAGGTTAGTTGGAGGGAAAAAGGAAGGTGGGGTAAGGCCCAGGTGCGCACGTGCTGCCACCCTGACCCTACACAACAACCCGTGTAAGTTAACCTTAGAGGCCATGCTAATGTCAAGGGCCTTAAAACTGGCAAGTAGGAGTTATCCTCCGCGAGGATAAATCCCTGATCAGCATATTCTATCAAGGGAACCAACAGTAATTTGGATCCTGGTTCAGCAACTCAATACTAATGCGGGGGGTTTCCGCAGAGGGAAGTGGGGCTGCCCCGCCTCTGCGCGTCTAGCAAGTCGCTCCACCGCTGTTTTCCCTGCCCGCTGATCCCCTGGGCACGGTATGGAAGCGGGGGGTAGGAACAGATTAATCTAATGAAGTCTTCTTTTTCTTCGTTATGGTCCGGCTTCCAGTAGATGTACCAGAGTGGGGCCAGTCCGGAAAGATAATTCCTTGACCTCTGCCCCAAGGCCTGTACACTGGCGGATAATCCGTGCCGATGACGAATTGGTAAGGATTTTGCTTCTCTACTCGGAGACCGCAGGGAGAAGGAATAACCCCCAATAGAAATGGGAATATTTATTCTCATCGCAGAATGTCCACACAGAGGTTGATAAGTGGAAGCTCGTTTGGGGCTAGGGTGAGTCCTCGATAATGTTCCTGCAAAAAATCCTTGCTAGACCCCATGATAGGACAGTGACGTGACGGCGCTGAGGTCCTCGAATAAGATATTCCTCCTTCATTTGCATAAAAATTGACCCTACAAAATGACATCGACGGCGGGCCTAGGGTCCGCTAGGGTTGGTGCGTATTCCTCAGAGCCTGTACCACCCGGTGTCAAGTTCAATGGTGGGGCTGTGGGTGGACGACCCAGACAATCCTTAATATCGCAGTGAACGACTAGACAACAAATACGTGGTTTTGTTATGGGATTCCGGAGGCCCCTTAGGGCGCAGATTTTAGTATTTCGTCTGGCTGCGGTTTTCCGAATGTTCGTCTAAGGTGTTTTGCTGCCAGGGATGAATTAATTGGTGTAAGGTTGTTGTTAACCTTCTTCTGAAATATCAGCAAGGGTGGAGGAGGGTTCTGGGTCTGCTCCTGTTCGAGTACAATCAAGTCTTTGGAGTGGCAGCAGGTATAATTCTCACGCACCTCGGAAAACGAATTGTGAGCAAACTCCTGCCTAATACTCGTGATCACCATGTCCCTTTGACAATTGATTAGATAATCTGCTCTTGACGGAAGCGGTTGGCAGAAAGATTTTTTCACAGGCTGCAGCCAAAGTCACTGGTTTATATCCTCCAGGAAAACAGCAGGTGAGCGTCAGTTATAGCGAGAAGATATAATGTGCCTTGGGCCAGGTCCATTGCGGTGAGGCCACCTGAAAAGATAGAGGGGAGTTGCTTTGTAGACTTGCAGCAGTGAAACCTAAAGTGGCAGGTGAGAGAGCGATTGGTGTTTAGCCCCCGGTCTGTCCCCCATCATGGGGTGAGGAGGGCAAGCCAGGAATTCGTGCAGAGACGGTGGCTTATGAGGTCCCAGGCCTGTGTGAGGCTTTTGCTGTGTGCATAGAGGAGATGCAGCCCAAGCGTAGGAATCCAGTGGACCAGGTTGAGGATACCCCAAGAATGTGGATGGTGAAGCAGCGTGTATACATATGGTGAAGCAGCCCAGGGGTGTCCAGAGCAGCAGTGTCCGTTCTCCCCATATTCCCCCTCCAACCATGAAGGAAGAGGAGTGCCTTGGGAATGTTATGACCCCCTGATATGTAGTTCTCACAAGCGGTCCATGGGGTGTAGGCGGTCCCACGTGGTGGGAGATCCCTGCTGGGGCTTCTGGCCATCTGAGGCCCATGATCCTGAGATAGATGGAACTGGTAGAAAAGGTGTGTCCTCCCTGTGCCTCCACGCATAAGAGCCCACAGGCAGATGAATGAGGGCTTGGGGTCCCAAGCCAGCAGCGGTGATATTAGGACAGTTGTGGTGCCCAAGCAGCAAGTATAAATTGATGAGGGCAGTTGGGGGATACCCGAGGCAGACAATGATGAGGCGATAGGGGGGGGTCCCGAGCAACAGTGGGTAGAGGAGGGTCTGAGAGTGTGGTGGCCAGCAGCAGTTAGGTGGAGGTAGTTGGGGGATCCCAACAAGCATTTAAATGGCGGTCTTGGTGGATCCCAGGTAGGCACTTGCCGTTCACTTCGGGGACTCCCCACATTAATTCCCTCTGCTCAGAACGCAGATATGCCCGATGCAACGTCGGCCGCAGGTCCGTGACTCACCTAACCCGAAGCGCTTGCGCTGGCATCTGAATACGAGCATAGACGCGTCTGTCTCCTCCAGGGAGACCCGAAGCAGGCCTGCAGAGCGAGGCAGGAGAGCGGAAGCTGAATGCCGTAGCAGGTAAGAGGATAATGCCGGGTGCTGGCCCCGAGTCCCTCTGTGGAGCGGTGAAGGAGGGGAGGAATGTGCCCCTCTTGCATGGAGGATGCCCGTCCTGTAGCCTAGCTTCGGGCGGTCGCTCCCTATGCGGCGGCGGCCATCTTGGGTGCGGGACCCAGCGCCGAGGGCAGGGAGGAAGTAAGCCGCATGAGAAGTGGGGGGAAAAAACGCCTCAATGTCCCCCTGAACAGGAGTCTGGTAGGTGGCAGATGTCTTGGCCCTCGCTCGCTCGGGGGCCAGATTCCTTTTCTTCCCACCCCCCCCCATCATGTTAAAGGAGTGCAAATCTGCCGGTATAGCTCAGCAGGGGAGTGAGAGGCTCAAAAAGAAGGCACGTCTCTCACACATCCATATGCCTGTATGCCACGCCCCAATAGTGAGGTTTTTTAAACTTTTCCTTAAAGGATTAAATAAAGACTTGTATAGGAAGAAAAAAATCTTTAAGTTAATAAATATATAATCATGTATTATTAATATCAGTTTATTTCCCAAAAATTAAAAATTTGACCGATGGAATTTTGAAAAATTAAAATAAAACATTTTCACCATTCATCAATAATTGAAAATATATTTCATTATCTGACAGGATACCCAAAACTCGTTAAATCTAGCCCCCACCCAAACCCACCATAATACGCTCCTTAACAATTAAAAAATCATTAATCCCAGACATAATAATTCAATACGAATCACAAATTAATCAAAAAGCCTACAAAAAAAATAAAAAATATATTGGAAAGTTACTCAGTGAATCGAAAGACGGAACTTAAATAAAATACAAAAAACCCAAGAACGACAAACTTCAAAGCACTACCGCACGCGTCTACTTAATCAATGAATACCCTAGTACCAATAGGGATATATCTTCACATGACGGAAAGTTTATAAACACTTCTTTTGGGGCAAAAGATTGTGCTGAAAAAACACCACAAACAATGTATCTATAAGCAGTTCTCCATTTGAATGCACTTGTAAAATATTGCCCGACATTCACTACAACACACATTAATTTACACAAAGGCAAATTATATTGAAGTGTTTTGGGAACGATTCACTTGCAATAATCCCCATAGAAACAATGATGGAGTGTATTGTAACATATGCTCCACATTTTTATTTTTTTAAAACCTCACTTATATTTTAAAAAAAGCAGAAATGTTACATGTTAAAATTAAGTCGTGTGAAAACTTACCCTTTAATAAAGTGAACCAGGAATGCAGGTGGTGTAAATGCTGCCCATAAGTGATCCGAGAACCAGGATGTAAATAGAGGAGAGTAAATCTGAGGCTCTGTTAATATGAGATTTGTAATACATTTGAGGGCAAGTCACTTCCTGAGTAAAAAAAAGCAGGAAATAAAAAAAAAAAATAAATGCTTAAATGATAAAGGTACTGATTGACCCCACCCACATACCGGTGATTAGATCAGTTTGCTTGTACATACACTGATACAGGGAAAACTGTCAGTTACTGTACGGGGGGTGGGGTAAGCAGTCTTAAGAAGTCCTATCAGTATTTTCCTTACTTCAAAGCATATAAACCTATAAATCACAGAACTCAGTTTCTCTACGTCTATCACATCCTGTTGTCCAATAGGCTAGCCTATACAACCTGACAGGTTCTTTTTATTCAGCCCATTCTACTAATAGATACCACTTAGAAATGACATCAATCATACTTAAGAGGGAACCTGTCACATAGTTTTTTGCCCCCCTTTGCCTGAGGGCAGGCACAAGCAAGTGTTCAGATGACCAGCTGTTATTCCCAGGTGCGCTTTGTTGTCCCTTATTCTATATAGAAAGCGCAGTATTGTTTGTGCATGTTATGCTCAATATGCTGCAGTTTTGCCCTCCCTTCCCATCAGCCAGAAAGATTACATTCAAAGAGTCAGCTTTTGTTTTTTTCAAACCACCCGCGCCAGGCTTAGGCTTAGCCCCGCCCCGCCCACCTCAACAACTGATTCAACCTATTAATTTAATAGGTTAGAAACATGGTGAATTACTGTGTCAGTGAGGGCGAGCTAGCCAATTGGTGGGCCGGGGTCTTACACCTGCTACATAAATTAAGATTTGAGGTGGTAAATGCTCATAAACTCCAGCATCTTACATGAATAATGGGCACAGTGCTGAGGGAACAGCAGGTCTGACACTAGCTTGTGCTGCCCTCAGTAAGGGGGGCATAAACTATGTGACAAGTTCCCTTTAAAGCAGGCATCCTCAAACTGCGGCCCTCCAGCTGTTGGGAAACGACAACTCCCATCATGCATTTATATAATCTGTAATAGTGGGCATGATGGGAGTTGTCGTTTTCCAACAGCTGGAGGGCCGTAGTTTGAGGATGCCTGCTTTAAAGGATCTTGGGGGCCCCCCTTTTGGTTACACCCCTTTTTTTTGGGGGAATTTAAATACCACTTTTTAAACGAATTTTATTTTTTTTTTTTTTTTTTTTTTTTTATTTTATTTATTCAATTTTTTTTTTTGAAAAACTTTCCTTTTTTTATTTTTGTAAATATTGTATTTTTTTCATGGGAAAAACCAAAAGTTTTGGGGACCCCTTTTAATAAAATTTGTAAAGAAGTAAAGTGTACGCTTTTTAAAACAGTTTTTAAGTTTGGGTGTCCCCTCAAAATAACTGCCCAAACAATCATCCCCTAAATGCTGGCTTTTAAAAATTAGTACCCCCCTTTCAGTGAAAAAATAAAAAAAATTGTCCCCAATTTGCCTTTTTTCCCTCCGCATTTGTCATGTGACTTTTTTTAGTGTTACTAAGTTTCAGGTTAAATTTGTGGAGCGGTGTTTTAAAATTTTGGGTGTTATCGCGCTCTCAAAAGGGGCCCCCTGGAATTTTCAACATGGCCCCTCGGGCAAAGAGCGGTTTTGGGGGTTTTGAAAAAAAAACTGTTCCCTTACATAAATAGGGCCTAGGCTATAAGAAGATTGCCAACACCCTGACACTGAGCTGCAGCGCGGTGGCCAAGACCAAACAGCGGTTTAACAAGACAAGTTCCACTCAAAACAGGCCTCGCCATGGTTGACTAAAGATGTTGAGGGCACGTGCTCAGTGTCACATCCAGACTTTGTCTTCTCAAAATAGAGGGTTTTGATTTAACCCCTCTCGCCAATGCTGGCAGTTAAAAAGGGGTAAGCCTTTTTTAAGTGTCAGACAATACGTTGCACACTGTTTAAAAATTTGGGTTTCTGAAAGGTTGTCATCCCAAAGGAAGTCTCTTCTAAAGACGATGCAAAAGGGAATGGGCCCCCCATACTTTTTGGGAAACAAGAAAAAATAAGGAATGGATTACGGGAAACCCAAAATGTCCCATGCTTAAATTGAGACCAAGAATAAATTTTTTGTTTCAGAGGGTTTAAAAAGTGTGTGGGGGAAAACAACCAGGAAAAGGAGTACAAAGAAAGTGTCCCCTTGCCTACAGTCAAGCATGGTGGTGGGAGTGTCATATTTTGGGGGCTGCTTGATTTGTTGCGGCTGTGGGGAGCTAAAAGTTCATTAGAAAAACCATGAAGGGACAACTGAAACTGTGACTTTCCTTGAAGCAGGCTTAAACCCCTCCCTTTTGGGGCCGGGCAGTATCCAACATGAAAAATGCCCCCAAACCCCTCCAAGACAACCACTCCCTTTGCAAAAGGGGAAAGATGGGGGTTTAAAAGGGCTGTGGAGGGCCAAAACATGTCCCCAAAAACTAAAGCCTTTTGAGAATCTGGGGGGCATCCTAAAACGGAAGGAGGAGGAGCCCCAAAGGTCTCAAAATTCCCCAGCTCCTTTGATTTTAATAAATGGGGAGGGAAAAGGGGTTTCCCAAAGCAAATGCAACCCTGTGAAGCTCAAAGTGCCCTAAAATCCCCTTGAGATTTAAAAGGTAGGGGGAAAAAAATTAATGGAGGCAAACAAAATTAGACACTTTTGGGGCACAATTTGCCCCATTTTTCTTTTGGGGGCCCGTACCCACTTAGGGGTGTACTCACTTTTTTGCAGGGGTTTTAAAGACATTGATGGCTTTGTGTTAGAGTTTTTTGGGGGGCACAAAAAATTTTTAAAAATTTTAAGGGCTTTTTTCAAAACCAAATTTTTTGTGATCTTTTTTGGACCCCCAAAAAACGGTTAACGTTGTCAGTGTGTTTAAATTTTTTCTTTCAAGGGCCCAAAAGGCACCAGTGTTCAACGAGTAAATCCCCGTTGGGGTTTTTTGGACCCGTTTTAAAAATTTGGGACATGTAAATTTTTCCTCGCTTTTTTTACGCAAGGGGAAACCCCCATAGGAAAATTGGGTGGTTTTTGGCATCCCGAAAGGGGGCCCATAAGCGCGCTTTCATTTGGGGGGGCTTTTTTAAAACCCGTTTTTCGATGCCAAAAACACACCCGTAAAACCATTGGTTTTAAAAATTAAATTTTTAAAATTTGAATATTATTTTTGGGTTTATTTTGATCTTTTTAAATTGGGGGGGCTAATTTTTTGATGAAATTGTGCTATTGGAAAATCCCCTTAATTCTACAGGGTAAAGGAAGGAGGTTTTATGTCAGTCCCCAGCCCCCAGATCCCTTTGGTTTGTCATGGCGTCGGGTCTCTGATTTTGGGAAAAATTTTTTTGGTTGTTTAAAAAAAAAAAAAAAAATTTAAAAAAAAATGGGGGAGGGGGGGGGGGGGTTCTAAAAATCAAGGTGTATTTTACAGTTGTTTGGGAACTTGGTTAAAAAAGGTTTTTTTTTTTTTGGGTAATTGTAGGTTATATTATTTTTAAATTGCAGTTTGATAGGTTGTTTTAAAATTTAAAGCTTTAAAAAAACGGACCCACAAAAAACGGACCCTTTAAAACAAGAAAAAACGCACCCAATACGCCCCAAAAAAAGGTTAAACTGTTGGTTTTCTGGTTTTTTTTGGTTTTTTGGATGCATTTTGGGCATCCATTTTTTGCGGGTTTTAAAAACGACCCGAAAAAACCCCACCCAAAAAGGTTCGTGTGAAAAAAGCCCTTTTACAAATTTTCACGACTACTTTACTTTGTATCAAAGTGTCCATCTTAGTTTTGTCCCATGAAAAGATATAATACAATATTTAAAAAAATTGTGGGGGGGTGTACTTATTTTTTTTAAATTACTCCCTTTTTTATATATATTTAAATTTTTTATTTATTTTTTTTTTTTTTTGTGTGTTAAAAAAACGAAACTGCAGGAATAAAATTTATTTTATTTTTATTTTGTCGGGTTTAAAACTGCAAAATTATGCCCTGACCATAAAATCTGATGGCCCTTGGCCCCCTTGGGGCCCGGTTTCATTAGCCTGAAAGATAGAGTAAAAATACCGAACTGTGATAGGATGATGGGCCCAATGACCTGACTGAGCTGCAGCCTTGGGCCACAGAAGAGACCGAGGTATAATATAGAGGGGGAAAGGAAACAGACTGGAAGATGTAGGAGCCTCATAATAACACACAGAGCAGAGGTGCCGGCACAGTCTAAAGGCAGGGGGGAATTGGAGGGAACTGCCCCCAAACTTTTAAAACCCCTTTTTTCACCCTTTCTCCGGGGGGTGGAGTAGCAAAGTATAGAGTCTGCTCCGCCGAGTACTTCTCCCCCCAATGGAAAACACATGGGTTTATTTCCCCTTTCCCTCCATTTTAAGTTGAAGTTCCAGGGGTTTTCCTGTCCTCCCTGCAGGGCACACAGTCTATGGGCAGGGTCTGCTCCAAGCCGGGATCCTGGACATCGGTGAACACCAGCACAGCACGGATGGCGAACCAGCCCCCCAAAACCGCGGATGAATACAGACACCAAACATCTTCTGTAAGAGAAGCAAAAGATCCCAATAGACTCAAAGGCTGGAAAGTGGGTTCCAGGATTACAAAATCATGGCTAGCTATCTTCCAAAAACAGCGCCACACCTGTCCGCAGGCTGGATGTAGTATTGCAGCTCAGCCACAATCTCCGCAATGTAGAGGAGCTGTAAAACCAAGCAACCCATGAACAGGTGAAGTGCTCTGTCCATAGTCCTGGATAACCCCTATAAAAGCAATCACCAATAGATTTGTTTTACTAATTAAAACAAGACACTGACACTCTTTTCTTAATATCTGTTTTAATTTTCTGATTGTAGATTTTTTTAAATTTAATTTCTGTAAATGATTATGGGGGGGGGGGGGGGGGGGGGCCCCCTTTTTTTACTAGGTACTTTTAACTGCATTTTAGTTTGATGGGTTTACAAACGATACATGGGCAAAAGGGGTTTTTGTATTTTTACCTCTCCAATCATATAAACCCTATATATCACAGAGCTCGCTTCCCCTCCCCCATCATATAACCCTTTATATCACGAGCTCAGCTTTTTTTTCCCTTATAAAAATTTTTCCCTATATATCACAGAGCTAAGCTTCCCCTCCTCTAAACAAAAACCCTATATATCCCAGAGCATTTTCTTCCTCTTCCCTTTCCCCCATTTTTTATTTAAAACCCCATATATCACAGAGCTTTAGCTTTTCTCCCCCCCTTTATATAAACCTATTTTTTCACAGAGCTCAGCTCCTTCCTCTTTAATTTAAAACCCCCTTTTATCACAGAGATCAGGGTTTTTTCTATCATATAAAACCCCTTTTTTTCACGGCAGCTTTTCCCCTCCATCATATAACCCTATATATCACAGAGCTCAGTTTTCTCCCCCTATCATATAACCCCAATTTTTCACAGAGTCAGCTTTCTTCATCATATTTAAACCCTTTTATATCCCGAGTAGCTTTCACTCCTTTTATAAACCCCATATATTACAGAGGGTCAGCTTCTTTCCTCTATAAACCCTTTTTTTTATTACAGAGCTCAGCTTCTCTCCTTCCCAATTTACCCTATATTTTTAAAAGAGCTCAGCTTCTCTTTTAAATATAAACCCCATATATCACCCGAGCTCAGCTCCTCCCTCTATCTTTATAAAAACCCAAAAATCGAGCTTTAGCTTCCCCATCATTTAACCCTTTTATACAAGGGGTCGCTCCTCTCCCCCTTTTCATAAACCCTTAAAATATCAGAGCCAAAATTCTTCACATAAAAACTTTTTATATACGGGCTCAGGGTTCTCTCCTCTGTTTATTTTAACCCTATTATTCAAAAAATATTTTGGAGGAATACTATGTGTAAAACAGTAAATCTATGTTTATAATACGTGTGGGAGGGAAATTTTTTACCAAAAAACAGTTAAATTACAAAAAATGTTGGGGACTTTCACCTCATGGGCGGAGCTACAAAATTTCTAGGGGAGTGTATGGAAAAAACATTTCCCAAAAACCCCTTTCCACCTCCCCGTGAGCTACAAAATTTGTTTTAAATTTTCCAAATGTATTGATGTTTAGCAAAAACTTTCACATCAATTATGCCCATTATTTTTAAACAGCCTTTCCTTTTCTAAAATTTCAGAGCCCTTTTCCCCACACCTCAAATCCCCCCAAATGACTGAAACCCCGCACACATGCCCCAGTTATGTAGTTCCCCTAAAACCCGGAAAGGGAACTCAAGTTTGTTTCCCACTGTGTAATCTGCATCCCAGGGGCAGGTTTTGCACCCCGGAAGGAGCCCGACAACCCTTTTCCCTTTTGTATTTAAAGATTTTTCCCCCCGACCCAAAACCCCGGGAGAATTTTTAATCAAAAATATTTAGGCATTTTCTCATTTGTGACCTGCAAATTAAAGTTTTTTATTTCTCCTGTTTTTCCCAAAAAAGAACCCCTTTTAAAGCTCAAATTTTGGCAGGTTTTCGCCTGTTCTGCCTAGAGGAGGGCCAGGGTGATTCATGAGTAAGCGTTTGCCCCCCCCAATCACGGAAGGGTCAACCTAATCCCTTTTTTTAGGGAAAAATTTTATGATTTAAAAAAAAGAACTTCCGCCCCAACAATGATCAACATGGAACTAACCATGAAAAAAAGATTTTTTCCCCCTAACCCCCGGGGACCGAGTTACCTTGGTTGGGTGACGACCCCCCAAATTTCAATTTCAATGAGACCAAAACTGCAAAAGCAAAACAAGAACCAAGGGGGAAAGGGCACTCGTTTCTTGGGGAAATTAAACCTTTTTTTAAAAAAAAAAAAAATTTTTGTTCCCCATTAAACAGTCCCCGGGGGGTGATTTAAAGTCTGTATTGGGGTTTAATTTCGGTAAACGTTTTTCCCTTTTAAAAAACAGATTTAGAGCCCCCAGATATAAACCCGCATTTCCCCCTCCTTTAATTTTGAACAACAATTTAAAAAAAAGGGTTAATTCCAAAAAAATTGGTTTTTTTTGTGGTGCTTTTTTATAGTTGCCCTTGCCTAACTTTGGTTTTGGGGGGGAAAGGGACTACGACGGCTGTTTTGGGGGGTCGGATTGAGGACACCACGCGATCTTTTTTGTTGTGCCTCTACCCCTTTTAAACCCCACAACCAAACCTCAGGGAGCACCCTCTATTGTGTTTTAAAACCCTTTTTTTTGGGGTTGGGCGTCTTTCAAAGAAAGGGGCGGGGCCCCCTCTTCTTTTTTATATTTTTCTGGGCCGACCTTTTACATTCTCTTCACCCTTTTCTTTTTCTCAGTATCCACTTATTTCTTCCCCTTATTCTCAAAGCAAGGGGGGCTCAGGGTATAAAAGGGCCAGTGTATGAAATAGTGCGTGGGCCCCGGGGGAAAAAAAGGGGGGGGGGGGTTTTGTTTACTGTCAGTTTTAGAGGAAAAAAAAGTTCCCCAAGGGCTGGCAAAAAAAATTTCAAATGGGGGCTTTGCCTTTTAAAATTCCAATTTAAATTTTTTGGAGGATTTTTATGGAATAAAGTTTAATTCCCTAAAAAAACCGCAGGAGCGGTTTCGCTGAAGGGGGTCAAGCTGACCCGGGAAAGGGGACCTCAACACAATTTGGGGCCAACCAAAGACCCATCCTTGGGGGGTTCTGTTCCCCTTTTTGACCCAACCCCCCCAAACCCAGATTTATTTAAAAATTCCCAAAATCCAAAAAGAGGTTCTTTTGGCAGCCGGGGGGAGCTTTCCTTATAAATTATACCCCTGAGGGTAGGGGCATGACGGAAATCCGTGCCCCAAATCATGTTTCCTGACTTTGCGCTTTTCAAGAGGTTCTGCAGCAGCTGAAGAGCATTATTGGACCCAATGTACCCCCTACTGTATAGATATAGAAACTTCAGTTGATAAAAAGGAAAAATCCAGCATCCTTAGGGTATGTGCACAAGTTGTATTTGCAGGGCGAGCTCCGGCGCGTAACTGCGCTGCAATACGCCTGAAGTACGCCCTGCCAATACAGTAGAATAATAGCACTCATTGATTGCTATGATACCCTAATGTATTCCCCAGTGCACATACATCCCCGTAAAAAGTAGTAACACGTCACTTCTTTTGGGCACGTACGTTCCAGAGAAAACTAAAACTATAGGAGGCTGAGCCGTAGCGCTGTGGAAAGTACGCACTGGCCAAATGGTGCACTGCAGCACATGCAAGTACACACCACAATACGCAGAATCAAAAACCAAGTAAGTGGTTTGTTTCCTTGTCCGGTCTGTTCCTGTATTTTTAGATAAAGTCGGAAGATTTTAAAGGGAACGTGTCAGCAAAAAATGATTCACATTTTTATGTTAAACACATTTTTTTAACAATTTTTTTTTTAAATTTTCTATATCACTTTCAATATTTTTTAATAATTAAGTCCTGCAGTTTTCCCTTCGACCACTAGGCCTAATAGTCTAAATACTTTATGTTCTGTAGAGAAAGCTTTTCAGCTTTATGACTAGATCTACACTGCATCGGACAAAAAATGGCCCAAAAGCGGTCGCTTCTCGTTTTCCTGACTTCGCCCATACAATTGTATTGTATAGGAAGACGGCAAGAAAACTAGAAGCGCCGGCGTATTACACAACATGTTATATAATACACCGGCGCATAAAGACGAGCAGAGAAAAGACGAGCTTTGTAGACTGCAGCTCGTCTTTCCTATTGCCGTCTATGGGGCTGCAGGAACGATCATATCTTCCACGCTTTTAAAAAACGAAAAGCGCCGAAGATACGAGCGTAATCCTGTGCAGTGTGGACATAGCCTATCAGTACAAGCAGGGTTACACTGAAAGGTGACACCAATGTGTATAGATAACACAGGATCCACCGGTCACAATAAGAGGTGTCACAGCTTTCCCCCTCCCTGCACACTGACTTCTTCCCAGGTCACAGAGCATGCCTGGAAAACTCTCCTGT
This sequence comes from Phyllomedusa bahiana, assembly GCA_025379985.1. NCBI lineage: Eukaryota > Metazoa > Chordata > Amphibia > Anura > Hylidae > Phyllomedusa > Phyllomedusa bahiana. Next base: position 45,974 of record JAODAL010006837.1, read on the forward strand.
AGAATAAATGGGTCTGATCCAGTCCACAGGACCTTATGTGCATGAAGCTGCTGTAAATGCTGTTAAAGCAGCTAAGGCAAGATGGCCACCCCCATAATCCTATACAGACAGCAGAATTGAGAAACCTACAATCAGAAAATTAAAAATGGCGAAGAAGAAAAGAATATGGATCAGGGGCTTGTTTTATTAAGTAGATAAAAAAAAAAAAAACAAGAAAAAAACTGGTTACAGATTCCCTTTAAGAAAGCTGGATTTTTCCTTTTCTCAGGTTTATCCCCATGTGGATGCAGAGCCCCATGTTTGCTGTGCGTCCTCATGTATACAGGGGAGCTGGAGTCCTGCTACCCTTATTACAACTTCAGTGTCCTGTATTAGGGTCATTGTTGTCTACCTAGGAAACCACCTTGCATGAGGGTAAAACAAGAAATGTCCCGAGACCCTCCTCCCCACATCCCCCTGGACGACCTTATGACAACCACCAGAGGCTGTTGAGTACGGCAGAAGGGGATGTTCACACGGCATTTTTGTATATGTTTTTAGATCCGTGTGTCAGACCCTAAATGAAAAAAAACTTTGAGATTCTTAGTTCACATGTTTTGATCAAAAAATGTTTATGCCACCCCCGGCTACCAACGGGATCTCAAGGCGGGTGGTCCTACTCTATTTTTACCTCTCACTATAGTCAAATTCAGACTTCTCATTGGGTCAAACAGACCTCCATAATACAGAGAGAAAAATAAAAAAAGCACCAACTTTGCACGCATACTGCACTGATATAACAGCCTGTGGAGGTGGGCGGGGTGCAAGAAAAGAGACCAAAATGGAGGCATCCCTTCCTCCCTATATAGATTAAAAGCAATATATGCCAAATACAATGTATAGTTCTGCACAAAAAAACATTTCTGAAAAACACAATGTGAACCTGGGTGCCACTGGCAGGGTTGCAGTGTATATATATATATATATATATTATATATATATATATATATATATATACACTACATCACACACAACAACACACACACACATATACACACATATCACACACACACACACACGTATACCATTACCAGTGGCACACCAACTGCTAAAAGGTCTATACAATACATGGAAACCTCCAAAGAAGCATTTATGCTATCTATAATACATGAAAAAAAACAGATTCTTAGTTCACATGTTTTGATCAAAAAAATGCTTATGCCTCCATTTTGGTCTCTTGCACCCCGCCCACTTGTACAGCTTGTTATATCAGTGCAGTATGCTTGCAAGATTAGTGCTTTTTTTATTTTTCTCTCTGGGTTATGGAGGTCGGTTTGACCCAATGAGAAGTCTGAATTTTACTCTAGTGAGAGGCAAAGATAGAGTAGGACCACCCGCCTTGAGATCCCGTTGTAAGCCTGGGGTGGCATTAGCATTTTCAGACCCTAAAGGGACCCAAACGCATCTAACAACGTGCAGTGTGATTTGCATTGCTTTCAATGTAAAGCCCGCATCGGCGTTCAGATGAGTGATCGCCGATGCGTGTTTTACATGCATCTTTTGGATCTGTTCGACGCAGTTGAATGCGTCTTTAGGATTGAAAATGTACCCAAAAACGCCGTGTGAACATACCCTTCTAATTCCATCCAGGCAGGTGCTTAGAGCAATCAGGAGCCCTCCTTCCCTCCTCCTTGCAGCCTCCTATGGGCGGCCATTGTCACAGCCACTCACCCTTCCCTCCCAGGGATCCTGCTCCACGTCTTTCCTCTGGTAATAGTACGCTGCTCCCGACACGTGCGCCGCCGTCTGCATGAGAACCTTCGGGCGCCGATTGGGATGAAGTTCGTAGTCGTAGATGACGTCAATTTTCTGGGAGGAAAATCTCTATAATAAAGTTTAATCATAATCACAATGGAAGCTGCAAAGACTCAATGGAACGCATCATTGACTAAATCTCTGTAAATATCCCCTCCCTGCTGGCCCTACCCACACCCGACCGTGGTTAGCCGACCTCGCCTGTGCTTAAAGGGTTGTCTCACTACAGATATGGATGGCTTATCGCTAGGATATCTCACCATTGTCTGATAGATCCAGGTCTCAGCTCTTGAACCCGTACCTATCTCCTAACAGAGAGCAGGTTGGGATTCTCCCATAGACTTGAATGGAGTTCTGATTACAGAATCACAGCTCAGCTAAACTCCGAACTCCCATTCATGTCGATAGGAAAGTCTCTCTGTTCAGAATTCAGAGGTTTTGGGGTTCCTTTAGGATTAATATGCCACCAATGTCTGTAGTGAGATAACCCCTTTAACCATCGTCCCCAGACCCCGCCCATGTATAACTGTGTCCCTCTAAGCCCAACCCCTTCCTTCAGGCTCCACCCATTGCCTAAAAAACCCAAACCCATTTCTACCTCCAATTAATCCCTTTCCTCCAGGCCCCGCTCACACCCAACTTTCTCAATACGACCCTCCCAGCCACCCCTAAGGTGTTCTCCAGCAGAGGTCACTGACCCTACCTCCTGCGCCAGCACCATGTGGTACGCCACACACTGGTCAATTGGGTCCCGGAGACTCTGCAACTTGTGCTGAGCCAGAAAAGGCTTGAATGACTTCTCAAACATGGAGGGCACACTCAGCACGACGAACGCCAGCGTGTCTGGGGGGTAAGGGAGATGGAAGATGGGATCCAGGACACCGTTGTACCAACCCACCTGCAGAGAGAAGGGGGAAATGTGAGGGGGCAGATTATATGTAAATCATTGTACATGGACCCTGAATGCAAGAAAGGCAACCGGAAGACAGGACGTTTGACTCTGTATAAAGAACTAGGATGTCTCTTACCCACCGAGTCACTGTATAAAGAACTAGGATGTCTCTTACCCACTGAATCACATACCCTGCCATTTATAGCAACCTAATCCCCCTGTGAATCCATCTACAAAACCTCTTAAGTTATTTTTTTTTACCTTCTCTTACTCATTGAGCCTATATCTCAGACATACACTTACCTCAGTCTTACCCACTGAGTCACATCCCCTGCCATTTAGAATGACATAGTTCTCCTGTGTATCCATCTTCTAAGCCTCTTATGCTATACTTGTTTAAAGTATCTTACCAACTAAGCCTGTGCCTCAGTCATACCCACTGAGTCACATCCCCTGCCATTTATAACAACCTAGTCCTGTGCATCCATCTACTAAGCCTCCTATTTATTGAGCCAATACCTCGGACGTACTCTTATCCACTGACTCTCTACCTCAGACATAGACCTTACACAATCTCTTACCCACTGAACCCCTACTTCACACATACGCCTACTCCTGCTTTCTCTTAGCGCCATACCCTGTTTCCCCGAAAACAAGACAGTGTCTTATATTAATTTTTGCTCCTAAAGACGAGCTAAGACTTATTTTTAGGGGATGTTTTTTTTTTTCTATGAACATGAATTCACATTTATTGTTGAACAAAACATCTATAGATGTATGGTTGGGCTGGCAGGTTCATCCACTTTATGTATACTACCCCATATTTATGTAACATGGCTGGACCATTGTAAACCAAGCACTTGTCACCCTTTGTCTCACCCATACACCCTATTAGATTGTAAGCTCTTGCGAGCAGGGCCCTCACACCTCGTGTCTCATTTGTCAGTAGCTTTTTTTATAATGTAATGTCTGGTTTGTCTGTGCTTATTCCCTCTATATTGTAAAGTGCTGTGGAATATGTTGGCGCTTTATAAATAAAGATTATTATTATTAACAACATATATTAATCTACTATAGTGATTTCATCACAAACATCAGCATAAGCAGCCAAACTCTGAACTGCATAAAAAATGCACTAGGTCTTATTTTTGGGGAAACAGGGTAGGCAAGTAGAAATGGATCCATGCACTCTTGCTCACTAGACCACCTCCTATGTCATGTGTGTCTCACTGATCTATATTGGAGCGGTCACATTCCTTTTTATTTGGGGAGGGGAGGAGGGCATCAGAATTATGGTTGCTGTCAAAGGGCTGATGGTAACTGTAAGACTGCATAGACATAACTACTCATATTACTATCTGTCCCAGCAGGCTCTACAGCCTAATACGGACTGAGCCTGCAGAGGTCATACAGGCTACTCAGTCTCCTACTCACTTGGTCACCTTGAGACTCTTACACACTGAGCTTTCTTCCTGGTCAGTAATCCCCTACAAGCTCATCAACTGATTCAAGAATACAACTCCCAGAATACAGTGTACCCTGAGAGATGTAGTATTAAACCAGCCGGACAGGCAGCAGATGGAGACCCCTGTATTGGGTCGTGCCTGCTCCACAGTGCCTCTTACTCACTGAGCCTCCAGCAGTTACGAGAACCCCAAATACCTGGTTACCTGGAAGGGGTACACCTCGAACCCCTGCGGCTCTAGCGCCCTCTGCAGCTTTTCCTGGATCTCCACGTGTGTGCCCATGATGCCCGCTACCAGTCACCTCCAGCCGCGCTGACTCATGGGACTTGTAGTACTGAGCTGGTGTGGGGAGCAGGGCCAAGCTAATGTGACACTTACAATAACACGGCGCGGGGATTCATGGGACTTGTAGTTTATATCCAGCCAGTTCACTGCTCCATCTGCAGAAGGTAAAACTACATATCCCGACATCCTCTGCGGCTTCTACCGTTTTTGCTGGTGAGACGACGCTGCTGCTGCCCGGGAGACGGTTTGAATGATCAGCGGAGGAGGGCGGAAGTGAGAAGAGCTGGAGCCGGGGTCCCCTCCATATGTGTGGTATAAACCCTACAGGGGGTCGCAGCTGGGAGGAGGTAGGTTTCTGTTGCTAAATCATAATCTTCATATACTAACAAGTTCACTACTTTGTAATGGCCTCTGTCGTTCGGTTCCTAGCCATTATAAGAGCTCTGCTTGCTGTCAGCACATGGAGACATTGTAATGTCCAGTGACTGGGCTCCTGCAGTATTGTTTATCACATCTGAGGGTTTGTTACAGTGTGTCCAGTCAAATGTGATCCAGGGGTGTAACAAGAACCCATAGGGCCCCATAGCAAAATAAGAGGGGCCCTACTGCCTAATGGCAATCGACTAAAGCAGCATCAGTAACTAAAGGTATAAATAATACCGCCCTATGTCAGGGAGCCCACATAGCGGAGCAGGAAGCCACTGTGCACTGCAGAAAGGAGCAATGTTCTTGTATCTGAGAGCGCCCCCTCACCATCTGGGCCCCATAGCAGCTGCTATGGCTATAGTTACCCCAATGCTGTGAGCTCGGTACATCGTTACCATATATTAAGATTCTATAGGCAGGATACATTGTAACGAACCCTCAGCTTTGAGCGCAATACATCAGCAGCACAACTCTCCCTCCTGTCCTGACCACTTGTTACCGTGTATCGGGATTCCATAGGCAGGATACATTGTAACGAGCCCTCAGCTGCGCCATACATCGTTAGCATATATCAGGATTCCATAGGCAGGATACATTGTAACGAGCCCTCAGCTGTGAGCGCGATACATCGTTACCATATATCAGGATTCCATAGGCAGGATACATTGTAACGAGCCCTCAGCTGAGCGATACATCGTTACCATATATCAGGATTCCATAGGCAGGATACATTGTAACGAGCCCTCAGCTGCGCGATACATCGTTACCATATATCAGGATTCCATAGGCAGGATACATTGTAACGAGCCCTCAGCTGTGAGCGCGATACATCGTTACCATGTATCAGGATTCTATAGGCAGGATACATTGTAACGAGCCCTCAGCTGTGAGCGCGATACATCGTTACCATGTATCAGGATTCTATAGGCAGGATACATTGTAACGAGCCCTCAGCTGTGAGCGCGATACATCGTTACCATATATCAGGATTCCATAGGCAGGATACATTGTAACGAGCCCTCAGCTGTGAGCGCGATACATCGTTACCATGTATCAGGATTCTATAGGCAGGATACATTGTAACGACCCCTCAGCTGTGAGCACGTGATGTTCGTTTTCAGTGATTAACTAAACAATTTCTTCTGTTTTCTTCTTCAGGGGTTCCCATTGTTTCACAGTGAGGATCTGACGGCGCCATGAACTGGGACTCTAAGCTGGACGAAGTCCTCACTGCCGCTGACGACAGCATGGCGAAGATCAAGGTGAGGGGCTGCCGCCATGTTACTAGAAGTAGGATCCAAATGCGGGTTAGGCTCCATTCACATCTTTGGGCCCATGGAGGTGCCTGTTGGGATGCTGCAGTAGCTCATCCTGGCGGATACTATGGTGGCATCAGGCCCATAAGCTACGTTTGCCTCGTTTAGTGAACATGTACAGTTTTTGTCTCGGACACTAGAGTGATCTATGATGCTTTTGTGTTGGATGCGGCAATGGTACAGGGTCACTAAATACTACAAACGTAATCCAATTAGTACTACGTTTTCCCCATTGCAGTCTTGGGCCTGTTGCAGCCCCGCGGTAGGATCCGTTGGGATGAATTTTTGTTGTACCCTTAGGGCAGGCATCCTCAAACTGCGGCCCTCCAGCTTTTGGGAAACTACAACTCCCATCATGCATTTATATAATCTATAACAGTGGGAATGATGGGAGTTGTAGTTTCCCAACAGCTGGAGGGCCGCAGTTTGAGGATTCCTGCCTTATGGATACCACCAATGGGATCCACACGCCAGATGTGCCTGGGGCCTAAATTGCGAGGTACTGGAGCACAGACCCCTGGATGTTACCCTCTCTACCACATACTATGGAGTGGGGGGGAGGATTCTTTCTAGGTAAATTCACATTAGGCGGTTGTTAAACCGTCCGTGTCCAGACTACTGTAAGTGAAGCTTATTCAGTATATGTGAGAAACTCTGCAACTTTCTAATCTACTTTGTGTTTCAAATTCTTCTTTATTTTCAAGAACTCTGATTGCTGTCAGTGGATGGGGACAGAGGTTAAAAACCTGTCCTGACCGAATACAGTTCACACCTGTGGGCTTGTTAGAGTATGTTCGCATGGCGTATTTCGGCAGGTACTGTGCACGCCGCTATACGCCTGTAATACACCTGTTGCTTCAGAGGTACGCGCTGGCCGGCGCTCCCACTGACATGTCACTTCTTTCTCCCGGCGCGTAATGTATTCCAGGGAAACTGTCAGGTAAGAGCTCTCCATGAGAGCTATGAATTACCGTATTTGTGGGGCGTCATGTGGACATATTGCACGCATTATGCCCTGCAAATACTCTGTGTGCATATACTCTCGTAATTGTATCCAGTCTAGACTTCTGCATTCCAGACTGTCTTTCCTGCGCTGATACATTGTAGCAAACAAGACCAGAGAGAGATTTGTGCTCCTGATGGTTTTAAGTTGACGGAGGGCTGCCTTTGCTGATACATTGTAACAAGCTCTCAGCTGTAAAAAGTATTACATCAGGACTGAACGTTTCTATGCACTGAAAGCAACCAGAGGTTTTGAAAATAGTACAGAATGGAGACACGAGGCCTCCATTTAAAAAAAAAATAAATAAAGTTTAAGACTATGTCGCTCATAGCAACCAATCAATCCTCAGCTTTCATTTTTTAAACTGCTCTGGAAAAATGAAAGCGGAGCTCTGATTGGTCGCTGTGGGCCACAAAGGCCGTCTTTACTTTCATGGAAGTTTCAAAACTTTTTGAATAAAGTTCTCACCGCTGTGTGATCGTGTCATATGGAGACACCAATGTCTGATGTTATCGATGTCGGCCATTTACATGGAGAGCAGGAATGTGCGGGGGTCTGAGATCCCACATCCCATAGGAAGACATGGCCGCTGCTATGGTGAGGGGGTTGTTACCAGTGTTGCTTGCACACGTCTGACGCTTGCTCTATTCTCTGCAGGAGAGGCTCTACACCCAGGGAGACGTCACTAAAGGTAAATCCTACGTCCATGGAGTCGCCCCACACCTACCTGCTCGGCGTCCCTCACACATTGCTCCATCAATGAACAGGGTCCAAATTTCCATAATTTTGTTTTCATAGGAAAAAAAAATCCAGTGGTCGGGAAAGTCTCAGTAATCCAGCATCACAAGGGTCTTGATGGGTGCAGGATGGAATTTAAAGGGGTTGTCCAGTAACAAAAATTATTCTAAAAAATTGTATTCCGATGGGGCCAGGGTCATAGGAAGAAATAAGTATCCAGCATTGTAGGTGTGTGGTTTTTTTTTTTTTTGTTTTTTTTGTTTTTTTTACTTTTTTGGACCACTTAGGGCTACTGAGTAGGGCGTCCACGCTGAAACGCGTCAGCCCAGCAGTATATGGATCTGCGATATATGCCGTAGTCCATGGCTGTTCAGCATCTTAAGATGACTCCATAAAAGTGAAGTTTTATTTGTACATTTGCTAGCGCTCAGCATGTTTACCTACGATGCTGGATACTTATTTCTTCCTATGATCGTGGCTATTGTGACAACAGGAGCGGTTGTCTATATTCCGTGCATTGGATCATCTCTGTGGATCTACTCCGCTGCGTGGTGAGCTGAACTTACTTTCTATGATACTGGGGCCAGGGTGATCCAAAAAAGAAAAACCTGTTACTTACCTAGTTCTCTCCTCCCGCGGTCGCTTCCGGGTTCTCATCCCAACACAGAGAAGAAGCTTGCGCTCTATTCACTTACATGTGTCTCATAGTCTGGGGATTGAAATACATGTCATTGGGGTGTATCCTAATCATCCTTGATGTTTAGGTTCCGCTCTCACATCCTTTCTCACAGTGTAAAGTATCTAACCCTCAGGGTTAATGTTCATACGGCTTATTTAGCCGTGTATTTCAGCGTATTGCGCTTTATACGCGGCGAGATAAGCGCCGCAATTACGGTAATTCATAGTTCTCATAGAGAGTTATGGATTACGCGTTGTCTCCCCGCGCGTACAATACAATCGTATTGTACGTGCGGGGCGAGAATTGACATGTCAATTGTTCACGACACTTAAGCGCTGCTGACAATGCATGTTAATGGAGTACTTCCAAAGCACAGGGTGGGGGCTCCCAGCGGGCTCCATTAATATGCATTGTCAGTGGCACGTAAGTGTCGTGAACAATTGACATGTCGCTTCTGTTCCCAAAAAATGTAGTAAAAATTGAAAAAAATCTGAACATCATCATCGGTGGGTTATTTATTGTAAAATTAGTCTTATATATGCAAGTGAACGCTGCTCACCGTAGTTTAGAATCCTTTGCACCTGCTTCTCTGCCTGGCTGAAGTTCACAGGTTCCCAGTATCCAGCCAAACATATGCTTCAACGAATCAAAAAAGATTGTAACCAGCGATCCTTCTGTGTATAAAATCACGCCTTTATTTTCATCCGTGGGTGCAGGGGGTACAGGGGCTAGACCAACGCGTTTCGGGCATTTACATTTTGCCCTTGTTCACGGTAATGCATATACGTTTACGTTTGTCTTAAATAGCTATAGGGTCGGTACTCGCATTACAACGTCATTTCCCCTTCAATTAAAATAACTAAGCTAAAATAAACACTGTGGTATTACATTGAAATAGTTTCTCTATTTTACTCAATGTGGTTATCTTTTGAATCAGAGAAAGAAGGGAGAAAAAGAATGTCTATCGGGGTGCACTAATAGATATATGCTAGATCGTTCCTGTAATTCATTCCTCATGGGAATCGTGTCTCTAGCTCATATATCCAGGACGCTTCGCGCAGGCGCACATTTTCGGGGCATTCTACTTTTTCTATCCCGTACCATCGGAAATTTGAAAGTGAATTTTCATGGCATTCTACAAAATGCTTGGTAACTCCCGAATAACGACGACCTCCTAATTGTTTGGGGTCGCGATGTGGCGTCCATACCAGACTTCATTTCATATGTCAATGATAATGTGGCCAATCTGAGATTCACTCATGCAATACAGGATGAAAGGATTTCCTTCTTAGATGTGGAATTGATAGCTAAAGATACCAAAGTCATGAACACATTATATCGAAAACCAACTAGTGGTAACACTACATTACGTGCAGAAAGCTGTCACCCAACACATACAAAATATGCAATACCATTAGGGGAATATAGAAGAGCACGAAGAGCTTGCACAGAAAATACAGAGTATAACAAACAGGTACAAATTATTGATGGCAGATTGGAAGAAAGAGGGTATACAAACAAACTATTAAAGGAAGCCAAAAAGAAAATGCAAGGAAAGACACAGGAAAACTTATTAAATAGGGAAAAAACTAAAAATACAAAATCAAGAAAAAAAGGTATAGTTTTCTCAACAAGATATAGCCAGGAATTCAATGAAATTAAAATTTTTTTTTTTAAAAAAAAACATAAACATATTGAGAGAAGATGTCACACTGGCAAACATCATAGATGAGGGAATCCATATGGTGGCAAAAAGAAGCAAAACCATAGCAAATGATGTAACAAGAAGTAAATTTACAGATAAGAAACAAACAGAAACCTGGATGAGTTTAAAAGGCTTTTTTCCCTGTAACAAAAATAGATGTAATGTACTGTATGCAAATTAAGTATCAAAAAGAATAGTTTTATGGGATCTTCCAAAAACAAAGTATACAAAATAAAAGATTTTATAAATTGCGATACAAATCATCTTATCTATGTAGTACAATGCATAGCCTGTAATGTTTTTTTATGTAGGAAATACAATCCGAAAAGGAAAAATACGTATTGCAGAACACATAGCCAATATTAAAAAAGGACAAAGCTCTTATTCGGGAGTTACCAAGCATTTTGTAGAATGCCATGAAAATTCACTTTCAAATTTCCGATGGTACGGGATAGAAAAAGTAGAATGCCCCGAAAATGGAAGCGACTGGCAGCACAATGTGCGCCTGCGCGAAGCGTCCTGGATATATGAGCTAGAGACACGATTCCCATTAGGAATGAATTACAGGAACGATCTAAGAAATATATCTATTAGTGCACCCCGATAGACATTCTTTTTCTCCCTTCTTTCTTTGATTCAAAAGATAACCACATTGAGTAAAATAGAGAAACTATTTCAATGTAATACCACAGTGTTTATTTTAGCTTAGTTATTTTAATTGAAGGGGAAATGACGTTGTAATGTGAGTACCGCCCCTATAGCTATTTAAGACAAACGTAAATGTATATGCATTACCGTGAACAAGGGCAAAATGTAAATGCCCGAAACGCGTTGGTCGATCCCCTGTACCCCCTTCACTCACGGATGAAAATAAAGGCGTGATTTTATACACAGAAGGATCGCTGGTTACAATCTTTTTTGATTCGTTGAAGCATAATGTAAAATTAGTTTTAGATTCTATTCATTTTAAATATATTTTATAGGAGATGTTTTCATATTTTTGGGATATTATATATTTTTATATTAATTTTATGATATTTTTTAATTTTATATAGTTTGGTAATCAGAAATGACTTTTTATTATCATACTGGTGTAAGCTGAGAAATAACGGACATTTTTTTTTCCCTAACAGCAAGTCTAGGTCCATTGCAACTCATCAGGCTCAGACAGACCATATTAAAATAGGTCTTCCTGTCAGTGCCATAGTTTCTGTTTACTGACCTGCTATTCTAATGACTTTTCTTCTATCTATAGCCTTTTTACATGTTTGTTATGGGCCAAACACACAGGCGAGGGGCTGGGAACTTTAGACACCATTTTTAATCACACAAAAACCACTTTCATACATTCAGGCGCATTATGAAAACGAGATGCGATAATTCACTTTGAAGCACCTTCCTTCATACGTCTCTCAAAAGTTCAGCACATTACACTCTATGCCTATACCAAGTTTGGTGCATTAAGCTCTATGTAATGCGCCAAAAATCTTCATACTGTCGTATTCTACACTCTTCTATACCGATTTAGAACTGGGTTGTCGGCGCCAAGTAAAAAAAAATAAAAAAATACGCATTTGAATTCAGACATGTCGCCCAAAGTGTTTTCAGGCTTAAGGACCTGAGATGATGTCCCAGTCACATGACTTGCAGGTTTTTCAGCCCAGGCCATAGAGTGCAATGTGTATATACACACACATATACACTCACGTTTATACAATCACACAAACAATCCCTTATCTTGAAGTATATATATATATATGTGTGTGTGTACATACATTCACACAGTGCATAACCTATGGTCAAAAACCATGGGGTGGATGTGTGTGTATATACACGCTGGTACTTGTAGATCCACAGCAGCTGCCAAGGAACTAAATGTCCCAGCATCCAGTGTCTGTACCCGTCGTGTTAAAAAAAAAAACCTCCTCAAAAATAAGCCCAAGCCCTTTTTTTGGAAATGAAAATAATATAAGGCCTTGTCTTATTTTTGGAACAAACATGGTAGAAAGAAAAATCATTCCTCTCGCTGCTGTACTATCAGAGCTCACAGAGGGGAAGTCAGTGAGAGTATTGTACCTAGGAGAACTTGAAAGAATTTAAAGAAAACCTGCTAGCCAATAAAAAAAAAAAAATCCATACAATAACCACATATTACTGTCTGTGAAAATGTTTGTGTTCCTTTAAAGGGGTTTTGCCACAAAGTGAGTTGCTTTCCTCTTATCTGGCTCAGGAGAAAATATAAACAAATCATGAATGCTGCAGAGGGGAGATGGAGGGGGCTGAGCAGTGAGGAGCACAGAGGGAGAAATAAGGGAGCGTCTGCAATGTTCACTCAATAACATTACAACCAGTGGATTGTCTATACAGCCTAAAGCCTCATACACTGCACTTTCTCCACAGTCCCTTGGAAGCTCATTCACATTCCCTGTCATCAGATAAGAAGTGCAGACAACACAAGTGACCAGATCAGCTCCTGTCAGCTGGAGCTGGTCATGTCTAATGCAAAGTTTTAAGTAACTAAGGGCTTGTAAAGAAAGCTGTAACTCTCACAGGCTTCAGAAAAGTGATTAAATACCCATTTTGGAGGATCCTACGTCAACATTACATTGTGGCAAAACCCTTTAAGTCTGGCTCAGAAGACATGATGATAACCTGAAGGATTGTGGAAGAAATTTCTGGTATTATGTTTCTAGCTGTTTTTTTCTTTTTGCAGATTTTCGCCTTGCTTCTCCTTCCGTCAGCAGAGCATCAATATACAGCGATCTGTCGGCCTTTAAACCCATCACACCATACACACCCTCTGCCTTCACCCCTATCGTTCAGGTGTCCTCTGAAGACATGGTTAATCTGAGCAGTCAGCTGCTGTCACAGGCCAAGGTATGACCTTCACCCTACAAGCTGCACCATTAGAAGTGTGGTCATTAACTTGGTCAGATCTGTAATGAACAAACTGCCAGGGACCCTTTATTCCCTGTCCGGGTCGGACCTCTGTGAATCAAACTTTGGTGGTCTGTACTAAGTATAGGCTGTCGGGGTTTATATGGGTTCTCCGAGGCTACAACATTGATTGCCTTTCATTGGGCTAAGCCATCAGTATCCAGTATCACAGCCGGTTCCCCCTTGTTAGGGGATGTTCACACGGCATTTATTAGATACATGGTTGGGTACATTTTTCGGCCCCAAAACTGGACCCAAACGCATATCTACCAACGCTCAGTGTGATTTACGTTGATTTGAATGTAAAACACGCATTGGCGTTCAGACTATATGTGTTTTACATACGTCTTTCGGATGCATTTAACAAATCCGATCGAAGAATTCTCATGTCCAATCTTGAACCGTTTTGACACCCTATTTAAAACTATATGGTGCGTTTCTGCTTCCAAGAAAATGTATCCACACTTTGGCTACGTGTTTGGGTACGTTTTACGTGGCGCTTTTCAGTATTTTTTTTTGGACCAAAAAACTTATTGCAAAACTCCATGTGCACATCCCCTTAACCTGCAGAATGACTTCCATTTGGTGACTGCTGTGTCTGGTACGCACCTTGGGACCAAGCTGCAGTACCAGACTCGGCCACTACCAAAAGTATTGCGCTGTGCCTGATAAACAATGAAGAGGCCACAGCACTTGCTGGAACACCGTTGTGACCTGTAACTGGCTGGAGCTGTCACGTGTACGATGAATGTTTACTGGCTACCTGCTGGATGTACAGACTGGAGTGAACAGGAGCATCTGGGAGGTAAGTAAGAGTCTTAGGGCATGTTCACATGATGTATTTAACAATGTTCCAATCAGATCTCATTGATTTCAATGTAAAATACATACCGACGTTCACACAATATGTATTTTACATATGTAGTTGTTTTGTGGTGCTTTTTTGGAGGCTAAAAACATATCCAAATAAGTACCACACTTTCTGTTGTATATTTAGAAACGTTTATGCGCTTAAAATACGCATTGGGTCCAAATTTAAATGTCTGTGTTATGTCTGTTAATTTAAAAGAAAATGTAGTGAAATACGCATCCGAAAAACGAATCCAAATATGTTTTTTGGGCAGATTTTGGACCGATTTCAGTACGTTAATTAACGTATTGAAAAAATGTATCAGACACTTCGTGTGAACCCTCCCGTAGCTTCTATTTTTACTCATGCCCTGACAGACCAAGGAGCGTTGTTAGGCCTCGTTCACACGGCTTTATTCTGCCGCGGATTGGCGCCGTACTGCGCGCCGGATTTGCGCTGCAGTACGGCGCCAATCCGCGGCAGCAATTACGGTAATCCACTGCTCTCATAGAGAACAGTGGAATCCGTCGCTCCTCCCGCTCGGCGAATCCGCTGCGGGGGGGGGGAGAAAGTGACAATGCACATTATTTACGGCGCGTACGCGTCGTAGATAATGCATTGTCTATGGGCCGGGGGAGCAGCGCCCCACCGCGCTCCGGCCCCGCCCTGTCCCAAATTGTTTTTTGGCAGTTGACGATTTAGTACTTAATTAAGATTGAAAAATGTATCAGACATTCGAGTGAAAACCCTCCGTAGCTTGATTTTACTCATGCCCTGACAGACCAAGGAGCGTTGTTAGGGCCTGGGACAACCCTTTAAAGTTAACCAAGCTAATTATGGCAAACATAATTTAACTACACTTTGTTTAAATTTGTAGACGGGGGAATATCTCTCCTTGGGGAGAGCCACCAATAAATTGGTCGGTGTGAGGATTTGTGCGCCTTTCAGACCTCACTGACTGTTTTCCCATAAGCCTTTGCTTTGTGCCAAAGAGCTGAGGAAATCCACAGTGCACTGCATTGGATATAGTTAACCTCAATTCACATGTAGCTCACAGAAACCTTGCAACGTGAAAGGGATTTGAGCCAAACCAGTTAGGTTCATCTACAGACAGCTGTTTCTGGGTATTTGCCCCTCGTCAGTGCATTGTAGAACTTGCTGGGTGAGAGGCAAGAGTGGCTTAGAAGGGGGAATATCTCTCCTTGGGGAGAGGCACCAATAAATTGGTCGGTGTAAGGATTTAAGCGTTCTGTTCATGACTGTAAGTGACGTTCCATTTGGGACCTTACCCCTTACGACCACATCCACTATAGAAGCGCCGGCCTCTTGACCAGAGTGCATGCCCAGCAGGTAATTATGCGCTCGGCATGCATACTAGTCAGGAGGTCGGCGCTTCTATAGTGTGAGGCGCTATGTCCCAAATGGAACATCATCACTTACAGCCATAAACAGAATACAGTCAATAATATAACACACAATATTAGACACATATAAATTCAAATGAGGTATATTGCTTTTGCCATAATTAGTTTAATTAAACCAAAACAAAATGACCGAAGACAATCCCTTTAAATTGGACCTGTGACATCTCCTGACTTGTCTGTTTTAGTAAATCCTCGTGTTCCCTCTGAAATAACAATCCTGCAGCATCTTCTCTTATCTCTCTGTGTTGCGCTGTTCCTCTGTTATTCGTCCTAGAAATATATTACTGAATATGTCAACTGGGTGTTACCATTTCTGTGTTCAAAGGGGCCTATCCCTGCACACACAGTGACTCGGCACTAATTGATCAAAATCAGACTGTGCATGGACACACCCCCAGTTGGTAACACCCAGCTGACAGATTTAGTAATACATTTCTGGAAGGAGTATCAGAGGAACAGCACAACGCAGAGTTATAAGAGAAGATGCTCCAGGATTGTTATATCACAGGGAACACAAGGATTTACTACAACAGACGTATTGGGAGCAGCCACAAGTCCTCATTAAAGATGTGTTCCCATCTGAAACATTTATGGCATACTGCTTGGCTGTACTTGAAATTCCTGTAGAACAGAATACAGAGTGGCATGCAAGCGCTTCTCTGCTCTGCCCAGAGATTTTCGGGCTCCCGTTCTCAAGATCTCATTCTCTTACCTATTATGACCTATTCTATCGACATACCATAAATGTCTGACACAGGAACATCCCTTTAAGTCTTGCAGCCGAGAGCGACCACACAGGGGAGACACTCTTGTTGCACTTTTGTAGAAATGTTTTTATTTTTTTCTGATTTCCTTTTGCTGTCAGATGATCACATCCTTGCATCAGGCCATCGGCCGCCTGGAGAGAGACCGCGACCTCCATCTGCAGCGTATACAGAGCCTGGAAGGTAGGCTGTCATGTGTTATGCTTCTAATCACTATGTAATGATGGATTTAAGTTTAGATAGATAGTAGAAGTTTATATATATATATATATATATATATATATATATATATATATATATATATATATATATATATATATATCTGTAATAGATAACTGTACAATTAGGCAGCACAGTGTAAATCGGCTTTCTCTCAAAGCATCCTAATTGCAAAAAACACTTGTCTTCTATAGTTGTGTGGTGAGTTTGTATTAAAAGCGGGCTCGGAAACCCCCGGTAGGCTCCTCACCATGGCAGACCTGGAGTTTCTTTTAAACTGCTTATACATCCTTGGGAGAGGCAGAGTATAAGGGTATGTTCACACAGCGTATTTGCAGGCCGTACTTCGACCGGTAATTGCACTGCAATGCACCCGAAGTACACTTGGCAAATACGATAAAATCATAGCACTCATTGAGTCCTATGATATTACACAGTATTCCCCGACGCGTACTGTGTGGCTGTTAAAACAAGTGACGTCACTTCTTTCCGATGCTTATGTGCTGGGGAAAGGGAAGGTGAATGGGGCCTGGAGCAGTGTGGGAAGTACGTGCTGGCCCCCCCATCTCCATTGCTGGGCCCCCCATGATCGCCTCCATTGCTGGGCCCCCCCATGATCACCTCCATTGCTGGGCCCCCCAGAATCACCTCCATTGCTGGGCCCCCCAGGATCGCCTCCATTGCTGGGCCCCCCAGGATCGCCTCCATTTTCTGGGCCCCCCAGGATCGCCTCCAATTTCTGGGCCCCCCAGGATCGCCTCCATTTTCTGCCCCCCAGGATCGCCTCCATTTTCTGGGCCCCCCAGGATCGCCTCCATTGTGCCCCAGTGCTCACTGCCACATCCAGTTGACACTGATTAAAAGGGTTGTCCACCTACTTTAAAAATCATACTAACAGCTCATGGGGCCCTTGTAGCCTAAAACAAACTTATACTCGCCTCCCTTCAGTCCCTTGTTCCAGCGCTGCGTCTCCCCAGTCTTCTATCTCTTCCAGACAGGGACCTCAGTGGTCATGTGCCTCTGCTTACTGTTCGGAGATGTTCACTTCCAGGCTGTGGTGTAAGTAGGGGCACGTGATTGGCTGCAGCTGCGATGTCCCTGTTAGGAAGTGACGGAACGTTGGGGTATGTTCACACGGCGTTTTGGATCCAAAATCTGCAGTCAAAAGCGCAGCGTAAATCACATCCAGCATGCAGCTGCGTGTTTGGATGTGTTTTGGCTGCAGCAGGAACGCACCCTATAGTTTTAACTAGGGCACCTGCTGCGTCGAATGGATCTGAACGACTCATCAGAAAGACATATGTAAACGTATCAGCGATCACTCGTCTGAACACCGATGCGTGTTTTACATTGAAAGCAATGGAAATCACACTGCACATTGTTAGATGCGTATTTGGGTCCGTTTAGGGTTCAAAACACAGATCCAAAATTGGATCCATCACGCCGTGTGAACGTACCCTCAACAGAACTGGAATTAGGCACCAGAGGAAGGCAAGTATAAGTTTGCTCTTAGTAAGATGTTTAAAGGAAGTGGACAACCCCTTCAAATCTTACACATCTCGCAGTAGCATTACAGTCGGCTGCTCCTCAAAATGATTGAGGAGCCCAAGAGGAGTTCCTCTAGGTCCAAAATGCATGTTGGCTGTCGTGTGCATCCCTACCCCAAGGTACAAGTACCAGTAATGTTTCCTGCCTTGTATAGATGAGGTGCGGCGGCTCGGAGCCTCACGTGGACTGGAAATATCAGAGTCAATGCTGGAGAGAAAGATGGAAGGACTGCGACAAGAACTGTCCGATGATCTGCGCCACCTGCAGGACAAAGTGAGAGAATCCTCCGCCCGCGTGTCAAGCCCCTCGCTGCGCTCTGCTGCCAGTATCTTACAGGAGGTGAATGAGACGTAAGTAAAGGTGCACTCTCCCTGTGGCCGTCATTGTGCCTACAGAAAAGTAGAATCTGCATTTCCCATAATTTCACTGAGCTGTAGGGAGAGTATCTGTTGCTGTGCTGAATTATGAATGCAGCTCTTGGTGCGACTGGAGTAGAGGTGGAGATTAGTGAAGACCACTGAGCAACGGATAACGGGGAACAATGGATTGTATTCACTTCTCCTAAACTGAGCCTTTTCCCGATAGAAAATGACAACAGACAATGTAAGATATTTCAAACAGAAGGGGACATAGCTCTCCAAATATTGGTTATACTATGCAAATCTTACAAATTAGATTGTGTTCAGGGAGCCCAGAATGGCTGATAACAGAGAGCAGTAGGATGTTACCACCAGTATGTTAAAGGGAAGCTGTCACATGTTTTGCCCCCCTTGCTGAGGACAGTTCAAGCTGATGACAGGCTTGCTGTTTCCATGCTGCTCAAATGTAGCACTCTACAGCCTGTTCTGCCAGAGATGAGTCCAGCCCATTCATGAGCAGGTGCTAGTCCTGCCCACCCACGGATAGCTCCGCCCACATGTCTGTTGTTCACAAGGTTTTTACCTTTTCAAAGTAAAGGTTGAATCAGCTGTGAGGGGGTGGGGATAGTCGTGGGTGGGTGGTGATAGTGGCTGCTTAATTAAGTGGACTCTTCACTGGCAGAACAGGCTGAAACTACCAGATTTGAGCAGAAAATACTCTAAAATTGACGCAACTTACATAATAAGTGACACTGCGCTGGAAACAGCGGGTCTGTCTCTAGCTTGTGCTGCCCTCAGCGAGGGTGGTATAACATGTGACAGGTTCCCTGTAACTTGTCGGCCTCCTGTGATGGGATTTGTTGTCACATGCACGTTTCTGGCACTTGCAGCAAGAAGCTAATTTGGAAAGAATATGAGAGTCTCCGGAAAGACACCGACTACATGCACCAAAGATTATGTGAGTGTCTTCCCGGGGAGGGGACCGTGACTCTCCTGAGTCTGGGGTTATCGTAATATCCAGAAATCTTCCCTGTGTCTCATGTTATTTCACTCCTATAGGCCGGCAAGAGGACGACTTAATGCGACAGGTCTCAGACGGGCAGGATCTGAAGCGGGCACTAGAGAAAAATGCCACAGTAGGTGGGGGGCAGGGTGTGGCCGTTGTGCCGCTGATCACTGCTGTATGTATGCGTAATACGTGTTTGTTCCAACCAGGTGCTGGAGAGGATAGTGAGCAGCCATCAGACACAGTCCAAGGAGCTGGACCGGGCACGATCAGACTCGCAGGGAGTGCAGCGAGATCTACTGCAGATCAGGTACCACCTGTGCCCAACAAGTATGGGAATATTCCAGCGGTCTGGCATGTCTGGTACCAGGTTAACAGAAACGCCACATTTTGGGAAGTTCAAAGATATGTGAATACTTACTCTATCACCGATGATATTATGTGGGATGTTGGAACATAATGAGGGTGCTATGGAAGGCTTAAGACCCTTCTTAACCTCATTGTGAGGTTTTCAAATTCATCAATAATCCATAGTTAAAGGGGTTGTCTCACTACATCGATTCGTCTCACCTCAGTCCTGTTTTCTTGGTTTCACTTTGAATTCAGGGGCGTGTTTACTGGCTTCTACTAGGCTGCAGTAGAAGCCAGGTCTGTAGCTATAACAACCAGTGCTGGCAGCCTATCAGGAGAGATCAAACAGGTCTGTAGCTATAGCGACCGGGGGAGCTGATGCAGCCCATACAAGAGGGGATATCTAGGAATAGGTAGGACACTGTTAATGGACACATATTGCAAAGTGACTTGTTTTTGCAAGATCTTTAACATAAAAAGCAAACCTTGTAGTGAGACAACCCCTTTAAGACCTATGCATATGAATGAAAAGAGATGCTGACAGTTGTCTATGCAAATCTTGTGGTTTATTACAAGCAATACATTAGTTTATATAACTTCTGTTTAAGGTGGATCATGTTTTTAATATATTAGTAAAACAATATGTTATTATACATCATTATGCATGGATAACGTTCTATTGGTCAAACAACTTAATTAAAGGCGTATCGCTATAAAGATCATGTCTCAGAGTATGGGGACAGTAAAAATAAGCACTTTTGTAATTGGGTTGCATTATCTCAGTCACTTGGTTTAGCTGATATGAGCTTTTCTGTAAATCTGTATTCTGTTTCTGCTGCTAGTTGGGACACGCCCCCTTTTCTGTGATTGGCTAGTCGGGACAACCCCCATTCGGATCCCGTCCCCCTAGACACGCCCACCTGCACTGTGATTGGCTGGCTGACATTTCATTCAGCCTGTTGGGATACGCCCCTAGCTAGGAAACGCCCTGGACACGCCCCCTGCACTGTGATTGGCTGCCTGCACACTCTGTGTTTTCTCCCCTCTGAGCTGTTGAAACCGAAAGTAAAACCAAGGGCTGCTGCCTCTATACTCCTCTCCCAGCTCTAGGGTGAATGATCTGACTAATTACTGACTGTTTAAAGGGAACCTGTCACATAGGTTGTGCCCCCCCCTTGCTGAGGGCAGAACAAGGTAGTGCCAGACCTGCTGTTTCCAGCGCTGTGTCCCTTATTTTGTAAGATGCTGTAGTTTTAGAGCATTTACCCCTCAATTCTTATTCATGAGCAGGTGTTAGCTCCACCCACCAAAGGCTAGCTCCGCCCACTGACAGTTATTCACATGTTTCTACCTATTCAAAGTAATAGGTTTGTCAGTTGAGGTGGGCGGGGCTAGCCTCCGATTGGCCGGGTTTGAAAAAAACTGACTCTGAAGGACTCTTCGAATGACTCTTCTGGCTGAAAACTGCAGATTTGAGCATTAAATACACGAAAACTACAGCATCTTACAGAATAAGGGACACAGCACTGGAAACAGCATGTCTGACACTAGCTTGTTCTGTCCTCAGCCAGGGGGGCATAAACTATGTGACAGGTTCTCTTTAAGTCACAGATCCCCTCATATAACACAGTTTTACATCCTCTGTTCCCTCGATATACCACAGTCTTCTGCCTGATAACAGAGGGAGAGGAGGGGGGAGGGCAGTGTGTATTCCTCCATATACCACAGTCACAGTCTCCTGCCTGATAACAGAGGGGGAGTTGTGAGGGGGCAGTGTGCTTCCTCACATGTGTTTTATCAGTTCAGGCTGTGTGTATAACTGCTTATAGCACAGCATGGAGCTTGTGGAGCCTGAAGGCTCTGCAGACACATGAGAAGCCTGCAGGAGGCTGCAGATCTCTTCTCTCCAGACATCCTTCTGCTTCAGTGAGGAGAGGCCACGCCTGCTGAGAGGAGAGACGCACCCCTGGATTTCAAATTCAATCTCATTGAATCAGCTCAAGAGCACAAACAGTTCAAACGATAAAACCCCTTTAAGCCTCCTCATAATTATCATACCAAAACCCACCCTGATAAGTTTATTGGCTACTGTCAATTACACAGACCCCTTAACTTTATTCTAAATTGATTGGTGAATACGATAATCCAATCAAACATCTTATTCAGTTCTTGCTTCAATATTGGTTAATGCTACATTTCCTACACAGTCTGTAATTCAGCATTTTCTGGGCAAGAAGTCAATTTCTTCAAAATAGAGAAATACAGAAAAAATAGGGAAGTATCCTTTTAGCAGATAGAAATGTATCAGCAGGTTAATGAAGTACAGCAATAATCAGTTAAACGAAGATGGAAGAAGTAGGTTACGATGGAAGTCTTAGCCAATTGCAAACTCAATCACCAAGTTAACCCATAGGAACAACAACCTAAAATAACCTAATTGCCATAACAAGGGGTAGAGCCGTCACCCTGACCCCAGTGCCAGGTTAGAATGATATTTTCCAGTTACAGATTAAAGGAATGTTACATTACAAACTCTGATTTATTGTATTTTGTGCATTTCCTCTCTGATTTGTATGTATTGTGTGTCATCCACAGACTGGCCATTCAGGACCTGAAGGAAAATGTCAAGATTCTGGATGGGAAGGTTTCTGCGCACAGTGCGAGGAGCGGTCGGCCTGGTTAGTACAGTCCCAATGTCCCCTCCTGTAGAATATCTTACATCTAGAGAGCGGTGACGTTACTGCCTATATAATCAACCTTTGGAGAGCGGTGATGTCACTACTGCATAATATAACTGATAGTCGGAGAGCTGTAATATCACCTCTTATGATATCTTACATTTGGAGAGCGGTGATGTCACTGCCTGCATAATATGACTGACGCCTGGAGGGCGGTGATGTCACTGCCTGTATATTATGACTGACACCTGGAGGGTGGGGATGTCACTGCCTGTATATTGTGACTGACACCTGGAGAGCGGTGATGTCACTGCCTGTATAATATGACTGACGGCTGGAGGGCGGTGATGTCACTGGCTGTATATTGTGACTTACGGCTGGAGGGCGGTGATGTCACTGCCTGTATAATATGACTGACGCCTGGAGGGCAGTGATGTCCACTGCCTGTATATTATGACTGATGCCTGGAGGGCGGTGATGTCACTGCCTGTATAATATGACTGACGTCTGGAGGGCGGTGATGTCACTGCCTGTATAATATGACTGACGGCTGGAGGGCGGGGATGTCACTGCCTGTATAATATAACTGACGGCTGGAGGGCGGGGATGTCACTGCCTGTATAATATGACTGATGCCTGGAGAGCGGTGATGTCACTGCCTGTATATTATGACTGACGCCTGGAGGGCGGTGATGTCACTGCCTGTATAATATGACTGACGTCTGGAGGGCGGTGATGTCACTGCCTGTATAATATAACTGACGGCTGGAGGGCGGTGATGTCACTGCCTGTATATTATGACTGACGTCTGGAGGGCGGGAATGTCACTAGCCTGTATAATATGACTGACGGCTGGAGGGCGGGATGTCACTGCCTGTATAATATGACTGACGCCTGGAGTGCGGTGATGTCACTGCCTGTATATTATGACTGACGCCTGGAGGGCGGGGATGTCACTGCCTGCATAATATGACTGACGACTGGAGAGCGGGGATGTCACTGCCTGTATATTATGACTGACGCCTGGAGGGCGGGGATGTCACTGCCTGCATAATATGACTGACGCCTGGAGGGCGGTGATGTCACTGCCTGCAGAATATGACTGACGCCTGGAGGGCGGGGATGTCACTGCCTGCAGAATATGACTGACGCCTGGAGGGCGGGGATGTCACTGCCTGCATAATATGACTGACGCCTGGAGGGCGGGGATGTCACTGCCTGTATATTGTGACTGACGCCTGGAGGGCGGTGATGTCACTGCCTGTATATTGTGACTGACGGCTGGAGGGCGGTGATGTCACTGCCTGTATATTATGACTGACGCCTGGAGGGCGGTGATGTCACTGCCTTTATAATATAATTTGTAATGCTTTGATTGTCTACAGAACGTAAGCGATCTCCACGAGGACAGAATCTCAGCCGGTCGGCCTCCTCTTCTTCGGTGGATGATCTGAACTTGGGTGATATCAGCTCAGAGGACACATCGTATAACCTTAGCACTGCTGTGAAGATCCCCGGAGGTATTGACCCCTTCCTCCACGCTCATAGTGGTGGTCTGTAATTGATAGTTCTCCAGCTGTGGTGGATCTACAAACCGCAACATGTCCTAATAACCCTTCATCATTGACCGCTGCCCTAAGACTGACGACACCCAACTCTACATCTCCAGCCCAGATGTCGCTGCCTATCGTCCATATCCTCCTTCTCCTCCCACCTGCTAAAACTAAATGTGGAGAAAACTGAATTTATCATCTTTCCACCATCCCACTCCATCCCTCCACCTGATCTCTCTATTACAGTCAACGGCTCTACACTCCCTCACCGGCTCGGCAAGTCCGCTGCCTTGGGATAACCTTTGACTCCAATCTGTCCTTCAAACCACACATCCAAGCCCTCACCTCTGCCTGCCGCCTCCACCTAAAAAATATCCCCCGAATCCGCTCATTTCTTAACTTTTTTTTCTTTTTTTAACCATAAGCTTTTTATTGGTCAGATATAAAGTAGTACAAAACAGAATGCAGTACATGTCATTGTAAGACCAAATTTTAATTTTTATCCCCAAAAGCAACCCAGCCCACCTCCAAAATCGATCTCCAGATTCAGAACAGCAAATATCCATTACAATCACATAACAATGAAATATTAAAAACAGTCAGATAGTTCCTGTCATAATAAAAATTGGACCAGGTTGTCGGACGGCCTCCATCCACACAAACCCTACAGACACAATGCTGATTCCTTAACTTTGATAGCACAAAAATGCTGGTCCATGCCCTTGTCATCTCCCGCCTAGGCTATTGCAACATCCTTCTCTGTGGGCTCCCATCTAGCACCCTCGCTCCCCTCCAAACCATCCTTCACTCTGCCGCCCGTCTTATCCACCTCTCTCCTCGCTATACTTCTGCCAATCTCTACACTGGCTTCCCATTGCCCAGCGAATTCGGCTCAGGTTAGTAACCTTGACCTACAAAGCTCTCCATAACGTCTCCCCTCCATACATCTCTGCCTTAATCTCCAGATATTTCCCCTCCTGCAATCTCCGCTCCTCACAGGACCTTCTTCTCTGTTCTCCTCTTATCAGCTCCTCACATAACCATCTCCAAGACTTCTCCCGTGCTTCCACCACACTCTGGAACTCACTGCCCTTACACATCAGACTCTCCTCTACTTTCACCAGAGTAAAAAGCAACCTGAAAACCCTTTTCTTCAGGAGGCTATAACCTACAATAAACCCCCTGCCACTGTGCTACCCCACAAACATGTCTGCCCCTCACCTCCCGTCTCTTCCATCCTTCGCTGTAGACTGTAAGCCCTCATGGGCAGGGCCCTCTCTCCCTCTGTACCAGTTATTTATTGTCACCTTGTACTTGTTTGGTCTGTTATGTATGTAACCCCCCTCGAATATACAGCGCTCTGGACCAAACGGCGCTATAAAATAAATGATAGTAATAATAAATCAAGTGAGTAGGTAACAAACCTAGTGCGCAGGAGAAGGTCGGGCCTAGTTTTCTGTTTCAATTTACTAACAAGAAATTCTGAAAATGATGAAGAGCCTAAATCCTGAGTTGCAGATCCCCTCATGTAACCATGATTAAGGGTATGTTCACACGGCGTATTTGCGGGCCGTACTTCGGAGCATAATTGCCAGTGCATACTTTTAAAGCAGCAGGTGTATAGCACCAAGTACAGAACGCGCTGCTCTATGTCGTGTGAACATAGCCTAAGACTAGGGAGAGCTCGAGTGCACTGATGTTAGAGAAGAGTCATGTAGGAGAGGTGCAGTGAGCCCCCCTCATGGTGGCTGCAGTAGTAGGAACAGCCTCCATTTGGGTAATGGTCTCCAGCCTGTGCCTTTCCAAATTTTGCAGAACTACAACTCCCATTAGGCCTTTGGGTTTCCAAACAGCTAAAAAGACACAGATTGGAGACCACTGCATTAGGTATTGAATGCAATCACACAGCATACTAGCACCTGAAGACCCAGTGGACGCCGTTTGTGGCTATTTGTTTGGAGCAGAAACTCTCCAGCATTCTCACATTTCCATTATTTTTTTTTCTTCTGCAGGATTTAGGGAAAAATCCAGCACGAGCAGAGAGGAGAAGACCCTGAGCGACCTGAGTGACCACAACCTGAGCGATCACGATCTAGATGACTTTTCAGACAGCGCCCCTGAACTCTACTTTAGTGACCTCTGAATGGTGAAAAGGAATACAGGACAATAAATGAGGCTCAGTAACAGTAATGGCCGCCTGCGAGGGGAGAGGTCAATTTTCCCCTCCCTGTATCTTACACATTTTTAACATTTCACTTAGTGCAATTATGAATTTCCTGCCTCTGGGCAAATGCCAAAGAATGTGGCTGGTACCTGCAGCGCCCACTCCCTAATACCGGTTATCAGGACATTTCACCCATCTGCTACATATGGGAGGGCGTTTGGAGCTATGCTGTAATGCCAGAGGCCTTTGTACACGGTTCTCAGCACATAGGAGATGCTGTAGTTACTCTGTGCTGCTGTATAGACTGCTGCTATACTTTTATAACCATAGATTTTATTTCCCCTCCATTTTGAAAATGTATAAAACAAAGGGACAATCTGTGTTTTTATGTGATGTTGTGAATATTCATTGTAGGGGATGGGGTACACAATGGCTCCCCCAATGATTGGTAATGACGTACGGGCCCCCAATTTGATACATGAGTAGTAGCTTAGCCCATGTTCACACGGCGTAATTGCAGCGCGTACAGTACGGCCGCAATTACACTGGGTGATTTGGGAGTTTCACTGATCAGCACGGTAATTGACATGTCACTTATCTCCCCGCACGTACAATATGATTGTATTGTATGAGCGGAGAGAGGAGGCGTAATCCATAGTTCTCTATGAGAACTATGGATTACCGTAACTTCGGCGCGCATCTCGCACGTATTAGAACGCAAATACGACGCGAAATGCGCATCGAAACTACGCGGTGTGAACATAGCCTTAGGCTGTGTTCACACGGCAGTAATTGCGGGACGTATTTCGCCCGCAATTACGCCGTGTGCTCGGGGGCTGGGCGGGGGCCGGCAGCCCGATCGACATTCATTATCCACGGCGCGTATACCGCCATGAATAATTGACATGTCAATTCCCCCCCGTCGTATTGTGCGAGCAGTGAGAGATGACGTGATCCATAGTTCTCTATGAGAACTGTGGATTACTGTAATGACTGGGAAGTATCTCGCCCCGTATTTCGCGCCGTACTGCGAGATACGTCCTATTTTAAGCTGCTTGAACGTAGCCTTAGAATCATCTTTTCTGTTCCTTCCAGTTGCAACCACGTAAGTAGATCTACTGATATACGAGACTTGTGTTATACATGCTGGGCCTTATATATGTAAACTGTTTAATAGTATGACTCTGTTCGGCTTTTATTTCCTTTACTGATCGGAGTGGTTGCTATGGGCAAAACCCACAAGCTTACTGTTCAACAGGTTTCATAAGTGAGGCCCAATGTTAGATCAGTGTAGTTCTTTGGGTACGAGCTTCTCCTCTTGATAACTATAGCCACAGCATTAATCTCTACTGTAAGAATAATGGAGGGAGCTTTGCTTCTCAAAGCGTTTTAATAAAATATTTTTAGCATACTGCTGCTTTAGTTAAAAAAAAACACTTAGCCTATGTCTACACAGCATCTGTTAAAATGCCCCCTAATATTCAACGGCATTTTAACATTGCTGTATCAAATTTTTTTGTGCAGTTTCACTAAAATCCACGGTCCATTTCTGGATTTCGTGCCGGCCCAATACATTGACTGTACGGTAATCCAGCAGAGGACAGAACATGTTCCATCTTCCGGCGGACAAGAAATCCCACAGTAGAAAATCTGTGCAGTGTAGACTACAGCACAGATTTTCTATTGCCGTCTATGGGGCCCAGGATTGCAGTTGGATTTTTGCAGATTCGAAATACTGAATCTGCTTAAAAAACTCGACACAAAACCCTTGATGGAGGCATACCCTTTTTCACTGCTGCCGCTTTTGCCCATCTTTTTCCCAGTTCCCGGCTGCAAGTTCGGTGCCAGTGCCGACGAAGCTTTCCCCAAACTGGGACGTCAATAAATGGCATTACGGGCGGCTGTGACAGCTGACGGATGGTAAAAGAGGCAGAAAGTGGCAGCCCTGGAACACAGGTGTGAGAAACGTGAATTTTGTTGTGTTTTTTATTTTCAGGGGTGTTCAAAAACATAGCTAAGCAAAAATCCATGCATTGGAACTTTCAGACTTTTTTCTAAAAAACGGAAAAATGTTATAAAATTTGTTAACTGCTTCCAGAAATAACAAAAAAAAGTGTCGTTTTTTGTTTTTTAAAAACCCCAAGATCTGCCGTTTAGCATTCCTGTGAACGTCCCAAACATTTAGTTGTATAACCAGTTTTTTCTTTTGGGAACAGCTTCACATCGATATTTCATAGAGACAACCAACTTCTGGCACCTGTTACTCCAGCCCAGGAAGCTTTGACCATGTCCCACAATTTATTTCCAGTTCTTGACTTTCCCTCCGAAACAAGCATTTTTTCCATGTATTATTTTTATTATTATTTATTTCTTTATTAAGAGCGCCATTGATTTCCAGGAGCGCTGTACAGTTCAAGATGGTTACAAAAACATAACAACATAATTCAAACAAGTTTAAATGCTGACAGTACTGTGACACAATCAAACTGGCAACAGATGTAGAGAGAACCCTGCACCGCCGAAAGGCTTAGCAATCTACAATGGATGGTGAATGAAGACGAAGGTTGGGGGCAAGACAGAGTTTGTGGAAGGGTTGTGGTGACCAGAAGGGGTACTAATACATTCTTATAATCAGGCTATTCCTGAAGAGAAGGGTTTTGCACGGGTCGGCTTTTGAAGCTGGTGAACAGAGGATGCAAGATTCCTGAAGTGGTTGGGGCAGTTATTTCCAGAGTGTGGGGATATCAACGGTTATAAATCTTGGAGACGGTTGTGTCTGAAGAGCCCTGCGGATAGAGTGGAAGTAGCAGAGAAAGAGACCAGTGGACGTAGGCGGAGATTTGCGTGAGGGGAGTATCGGGGACTTAGGTCAGGGAAGATGTCAACTGGGAGTGGGCGAGGATATGGAGAGCCTTGTAGGTCATGGATAGCACATGAATGAAAATCGCTGGGACAATGGGAGCCAGATGACGGGATTTGGCAGAGGGGGACAGGCAGAGGAGTAGCGAGGAGAGAGGTTGGATAAATGACTGCGGCATAGTTTGAGGAGTGATGGTGAATTGAAGGGTCAGCCAAGATTTCTAGACGGGAGGCCACAGAGAATGGGATGTTTCACTGTATCAATGGCGGGAAGACTGACAGAGTGCACATGGACCAGGCTATGTTTTGTGTAGTGTCAGGGTTGTGAGGAACTGATCTGGAATTCGTGACATATTTTTCAGTGGAGAGCGGCAGTCACAGGGTGTGTGACGGGTATTTTGGTGCTGTAGTGAGTGTTTGAAGGACACAGTAGGCGGACTCCGAGGGGAGTTACCCCAAGGCACGCGTACTGTGTGGGACCGTGCGGCTGATGTAGTTGGGAGACGTTGACTGCGTAAT
This sequence comes from Phyllomedusa bahiana, assembly GCA_025379985.1. Taxonomy (NCBI): domain Eukaryota; kingdom Metazoa; phylum Chordata; class Amphibia; order Anura; family Hylidae; genus Phyllomedusa; species Phyllomedusa bahiana. The sequence goes on from JAODAL010006837.1 coordinate 75,509, forward strand.
AAGAGATCCTGTGGAGGGATGGAGTGTGAGGTGAAACGATAATTGAAATTCCCGTTTTCCTCTACATTATTAAGTTTTAGGAACGGTAAGGAAGAAGAAAGAGGATATGGAGGACAGACAATCTCGGGATCCTTTGGAACAAGTAAAGATGTTGATGGATCAGGGCGCGGAGAGATGTAGATTGGGTATTCCATCAGCAATACAGGTGTTATTGAAAGCCGTGTGAAGCTATGAAGCTTGACCGAGGCCAGTTTAGTAGATATTAGAGGAGTAGGGGCCCAGGACGGACCCCTGGGGGACACCAACAGAGAGAGGGTCGAGGGTACCTATGAGGAGGACACAGAATGAGAGCGGACGCTGAAATGTCCGATCAGTGAGGTCTGAGGAGAATCCAGGAAAGGGCCAAGTCCGTGATTGCCGAGGAGGATAGGAGTTGTCTAAGCAGAGGAATGAGGTCGTGACAGTGCTCAAAGGCAAAGGACAAGGTGAAAGATGAGAAGGAAATCGAGTAGTGCGCGAGTGAGACTTTAAGAAAGGAGAGCGTTTAATAGGTCATGTGTAGACCTTGGTTAAGCGGCCCCTTATTTTGTGTTTCTATAGATGTGGTGGGGTCGGAAGACGCCAGAAAGCAGTGGGGTCAAGAAGAAGGTTGTGAGGGACAGATGAGGGAGGACAGTATGAAGATAGCGAAAGTGCTGCTGCGACGAGAAAAGAAGCAAATGAGAGATATGCAGATTAGGGGGCAATAGTTGGCCAGAACCCGAGGTCAAAGTTGGTTTCTTAAAGGATGGGTGGGATGACTGCATGTTTATATAAGGAGAAAGGCGAAAGATCCAGAGTAATGAATGAAGGTTTATGGAAGAGATGTGTTCAAGTCGGCCTGGATGGTATAGAAGGCACTAAGAGTGTTCAGGGATTAGATGAGGAACTGGCAATATGGATCAAGGTTACAGGTAGTGAGGTGTATTTGGAGAGGTAGAGTAGGAGAGCCTTTTCATGAGTCTGACATGAGAGAACAAGTTAGGGGAGAAGTGCGGGAGGGGTGAAAAATGTAGAAGGGGTTTGTTGTGACATTACAGCATGGAAGTGGCGAAAGTGGGACAATGAGGTGAAAGCTTTCTCTGATGAGGTATTAGGTCTTGTTTAGAAAGTGGGTGGCAAAGTCGTTCTGCTGAAAGGAGGAGGATGGGGGAGGATGGGGAGCAGGTGACGGAGGAGTGAGAGGTTTGAAAGGTGTTAAAAGTTGTCTGGGGTTTTTCAAGACAGAGAGGATAATGAATTGGTGAAGTCTCCTGTCTTAGGCTAGAGGAAGATTGCAGACTTAAAATTGTGAAGCGATTTGTTTTTTATGTTAGTGAAGTTCATTGGTGGGAGCGGGTTTTTCTTTCCAGGCGGCGTTCAGCCAATCTGAAGAGCTCGCCTCAGTTGATTTGGTGGGAGTCTGTGCGCACAAGGTTGTCTGGTTTGATTTTGCGGGTTCTGTTGTGATTGAGAGGGGGCGCACCCAAACGCGATGTAGGTGAATTAGTGTGGTTTGTAGAAAGCAGAGGCTTGTGTCAGGTTCATCAAATGAGGATATTAGTAAGAGAGTGCAAGAGATTACAATGAGATGAGTGAGAGGTTTAAGTTATTGTGTAGATTCCTGCGTGGGGAGTACTAGATGCTGATACAGGGATGAAGCAGGTTGTGGAGGAGATGGATGGAGAAAGAAACAGGTTTGATGGATGAGTTTGAGAAGTACAGATATTGGGGCATGAGGCGGATGAAGACTAGGTCCAGTGTGAGTCCTATGACTTTATTGAGTGGCCCCAGATTTCACTGGGAGAGCCGAGAAGAGAATAGGAGAGTGAGATGGATATTTCTGCTGTCAGCAGAGTGGAGTATTTAGACAAAGTACTTGTTTGGGGAGGTTAAAGTCACCCATTATGGTATAGTGGAGGGATAACAGATGGAAAGAAAGCGTGGAGAAATCCAGGATGCGAAGTGGGGTCAAGGAAGGCGGTGGCAGGGCCTGCGTCGGAAGAATGACCGCTATTGTGAGATTGGGAGAGGGGCGTCAGAATGTGAAGAGTAGTCAACCACAGAAGGAGGGGAGGTTGATAGAAGGAGCGAGGGAGTGGGGGAACATGAAACAGGTTGTCTGACAGGAGAAGGCCAACACCCTCCCCTCCAATGCATTTTTGCCAGGCGGGGAGTATGGGTAAATGGAGTGAACGGTCACCCAAAGGAGACAGTGCAGCAGAGAGAGACAGTGGTCAGAGGCGCGTCAGCCAGGTTTTTCCGTCAGACCAAGGAAAGAAATAGGTTTTGTGTATATAAAGAGGACTCATCGTTATGTAAGGATGAGTATTAGTTGCATACAGATGCGAGAGTCTTCCAGAGATGCACCGATCGCAGAGAGAGTAAAATAGGAAAGGAGGGCTCAAGGTGGAATAATTTTTCAAGCTTTGCAGGGTTATGGGAGTTTTGCAGAAACGGTCTGTTAGGCCTTTGGAAGATGCAATAGTGGGAATGTGCTGAGGTGGCCCCTGGGTTTGGGGATATGTCCCCAGCAGCTAGGGGACAAAAAAGGTTAATGGGGGTAGGTAGACGTAAGTCGGTTGGGTCTGTTTGGTGGGAAAGGCATTGATAGTGGGAAAAGGGTTTGGTGGCAGCAGACAGATGAGAGGGTAAAATGCAGGGGGAGATGAAGAGCTCATTGCCCTATAAGTGATCTATCAGATTAAGGGCTGGGGAGTGGGTGGCTGCTCCATAACCTCAATTTTGTCGGACTGGAAACAAGATTTTGTTCGTTTCTGGTGTTTAAGGTCGTTGTTTTTGTTGTAACACCCATTTCAAGGGATTTCCTCCCCCAGTAAAAACTGACCTTTTCAAGTATTTTGATCATGCAAACTGGTCCATATCCCTGGTATGTGGTAATACCCCGGCCCCATAGAAAAGGAAAAAGCCCATACCCATTCCTTGGTTTTTTCAGAAATTTTTTTTGTGCAGAACCATAGTTGCTTTGGGCCCCATATATTTTTTTAACATAAGGAGAATGGATGCCTCCCTTTGGTTTTTTTTTCACCCTGCCCACCTCCACAGTTCTAAATCATGCATATGCTTATAAAACCGGTGCTTTTTCTCTCTGGAAATGGAGGTGGAGGACCCAAAGAGAAGTCTGAATTGGGAAAAAAAATTGGGGGTAAAAATAAGGGAGGCCCCCCTGTACTGAGGTCCCCCTTGAAAGTGGGGGGGCTTAACATTTTTTTTCAAACATGTGAACTAAGAACCTCAAGGTTTTTTTCATATCCTGATACTTGCACCACCCTGCTGCACTTTTGTCTTGAATTCAGAGTTTGGGGTTTGTCTGATGAACTCTGTGGCCCTTGGACCCAAAAAGAACAATTTTACATTCATCAGTCCACAAAATGTTTTTCTATTTCGGCTGGCTGATGTATTCTTTGGCAAATTGTATCCACTTCCGCATGTCTTTTTGCTAATAGATTAGTGTCACACAGGTGTCTAACGGTCACAGGACTCACAGGTAACTTGAGACTGTCTTTGATCATCCTGGAGCTGATTGTTGGCTGAGCTTTTGCCATTCTGGATATTGTTCAATCCATTTGAATGGTCGTCTTCCATTTTCTTCCACATCTCTCTGGTTTTGTGTTCCATTTTAAAGCATTGGAGATCATTGTAGCTGAACGGCCGACCATGGTCTGCTCTTCTTTATTTAGTTTTATCCTCTCCAATCAACTTTTTAATCAAAGAGCTCAGTTCTTCTGAACAATGTTTCAACTGACCCATATTTCTCAGGCTTTGAAGAAGAAAGGCAGGTACTACGTGTGCTGGCTTCACCCTTAAATAAGGGCCACCTGATTCACACCTGTTTCTTCACAGAATGATTGAACTCCCTCATTGAACTCCACACTGCTATTATTTTGAACACATCCCCTTTCAAATACAGAGACTCCCAAACATGCAGACCATGAAGGCCGAGTATGTTGGTTTCTAAGAATCTACTGCACAAACGGTTAAATTGTTTGACATGTGGTGATATCATTTATGACAAAAACGGTGCTTAATCTGATGGGTTATATTGGACTGCTATTTTGAACACAACTGTAAATATTGGGCAAGTTTTAACATTTTAAAATTTGTCACATTATCAAAATGTTGATTAATTGGACTCATGTTTACTTTACACCTTCATTGAATTGCCACTAATTAAGCCAAACTTTTAGTGCAATCTCACACCCTAAACCCTTTTGTGAGACAAGGCACAAAAATCCGTCTAGAAACCATCTGGTAACTCAATACTTAATTTTCACTCTAGTTTCTACAGTGTAGAAAACACAACTTTTATTATATATATTTTATTATTCTATTATATACACATCCCATACCGTGCCTTATCCATACAGTATAATGTGTGTAACTTCTGAATCACTAAAGAATGAAGATCAAACCTAGCGTACAGATGGCCACTGCAGTTGAACCGATGGTTTAACCATGAGCACATTGCTAGTGGAAACCCTGTATATGTTAAACCCCCTCCCCAAACACATTTTGCCCTCTCCAGATGGAATAGGGCATAAGTTACATTTTATACACTATAGAAAGAGTGGAAATAGGTAATCAGTAGGCAAATGTTTATGGTATGGTTACATTATCCCTGCCACTCTATACAATCATAGAAACTGCCTAAAACAAATCAGGTGTCAAGGCTTGACATCAATACTAAATCTGTGCAGCAATCCCTACTGCACAGATTTTCCATGGGGTGGGGTTTTACACCGCTGATGTTCCGAAAAACTTAGAACAAGTTCATTCTTCCGCCAGTTATCAGACAGAACATGTCCGTGGTTGAGGGGGACGGGCAAATCCACAAACCGTACAGAACCATCCCTCCGAAACCACAGAAAAGATGTCAAAATACCGGCTAGATTGGTTAATCAGAATCGAGCTGGTATTTGCTTACTGCCGTGTGGATGCAGCTTAAAGGGGTTTACTCACTACATCCATTCATCTTGCCTCAGTCCTGTTTTCTTGGTTTAATTTTGAATTCAGGGGCATGTTTACTGGCTTCTACTAGGCTGCAGTAGAAGCCAGGTCTGTAGCTATAGCAACCAGCGCTGGCAGCCAATCAGGAGGGGATCAAACAGGGGCTGTAGCTTAGGACCTGAGGAGCTGACCGCCATAAAAGAAGGGGATATCTAGGAATAGGTAGGGGCAATGTTAAGGACATATATTGGAAAGTGACTTGTTTTTGCAAGATCTTTAACATAAAAAAGCAATCCTTGTAGTGAGACAACCCCTTTAAGGGTATGTTCACATGGCGTAATTGCGGCATGCATTTCGCCACGTATTTGCGCTTTATATGTGGTGAGATGTGCGCCGCAGTTACGGTAATCCATAGCTCTCAGAACTATGGATTACGTCACCTCCCCACTCGTACAATATGATCGTATTGTACGCACGGGTAGATAAGTGACATGCAGTACTCATGCTGCAAGTAATGCAGGTCTATGGGGCCAGCGGGCTACTGCCCCCCCTCCCACACACACACCTTGGGGAGTATGCACGGATCAGCACAAGCTCCCAAAACACATGATGTATAGCGGCATACTGTGCACACTGCAATACAGTGTGTAGACATACCTTTAGGCCTGTACATTTTTGGTGTAAATGGCACCAAAATTCTGGCACAATGATCCTAATAAATGTGCCTCTTACATTTAGGTTGAAAACCTTTATTCTTTACACTGAAGGCTGCACTGAATAAACAGAAACCAGCTTTATATCACCAAGAGACTTTTCATTAAAGAGGTGCTAGGCCCAGCTCAAAACATGGCTGTTGTAATGGATACTTATGTGCCCAGTGAGCATATTCCTTTAGATGTTGTGCTGTTCCTTTGTCTAGAGATGTATTACTGAAATCGGTCAGCTAGGGGGTTCCCTATTGGGCAGGGCTGTGGAGTCGGTGCCTATTTTGCAGGAGTCGGCGTCGTCATACAAGGGACCGACTCAGACTCCCAAAATATATAAGTTGGTCCAGTTAGTTCAATGCAAAGAGCAAGAGGAATTTGGTCCAGCCTTTGCTACTGCTCCCATATCTTCAGCCTCATCACATGAGGAGTGTAATTGATGACATGGAGCAGGCAAAGTGCTGCCCCAGGGGAAACAGATTTCAGCAAAATTTTTCACCTGTTTTCAAAGAAGTAGAAGAGTTCAACCATTCATCAAAACGGACTGTGGCTGAGGCAATTCCTTTATACCCTGACATTGTTAGAGATGTTGCCCCTGTGGTCACCGCTTTGCCCCCAACCCAAGTTAGTGTAGAGAGGCCGTTCTCTAGACTGGAAATAATGATATCAGATGTGATGGTCATGTGTGCAGGATCTGGATGGAGGCATACTATTTCTCAGAACAAATTCAGAGACCAAAATGTTCCTGCAGTGTTTTGCATATTTACAATTTTTTGGTGTTCTAAAGTCATATCCAATAAATATATTTACACTGACAAGCAAAATAGTAACAATGTTTTAAACTTTGAGACTTTCAGGCTCCATCTCTCTCCATCCACTACAGCTTTGTACAGGAGGCTATGGTCATTTTATATACAGTCATCTTCCCTATCTTACACATAAATTTGACTTGCAAGTATTTAGCATCTGCTTAGTTCTCAGATTCTTTCCTGTAACTACATGGTTACTGTTCTGCTCCTAAAACTCAAAATGTTAATTTGTATTATTTTGTTAGTATTTGGTAAATCCTCCTTTGGTTTTCAGCTCTGCCTGAATCCTTCTGGGCTCTGAATCAGATTCAAGCATGTCTTAACCAAAATCTGATCCCAGGTCTCTTCTACACATTCCCAATGTTGGTGCAGACTGGACTTGGATACAAATACAGCTTTTTCTTCAACTCTACCCCCAAGTGTTCAAAACATTTGTTACCCTTTTGCTTGTCAGTGTCTGTTCTAAACCCAAATAGCTTATTGTATCATAAGGTGATAAACAGCCTGATGTTACCATTTTACTACAGTAAAGTTATCACTTAAACATGCGCCGTGTATGAGAGAGTCAGGAGTTGGAGGTTTAGGAAATTGAGGAGTCTGAGTCGGGGCTTTGGCTTGCCGACTCCACAGCCCTGCTATTGGGGGTGTGCCCCTCCTATTGGATAAGGTCCAATCAGTCTGGGCAGAGACACACCCCTTCCAAAGTTAGAATGGCAACACCTATTTGACAGATTCAATAAAACATTTATAGAAGGAACAGCACAAATACAGAAGTTGCTCCAGAATTTATTTCATGGAGAACAGACAAGTTACCAGGGGAGGGGAGGGGCACTTTAAAGGGAACCTGTCACATAGGTTATGCCCCCCTGGCTGAGGACAGCACAAGCTAGTGTCAGACCTGCTGTAAAAAAACAGATAACAGGCTAGAGATGAAGTTGTATGGATTCGTTGGGGGAAGGATAATTTACTGTAGTAGGTTTCAATTAGACTGGAAAGAACTTGCAATTTATACTGTGCTACTGTATGCATGTAACCAAAAAGCCAAAACGAGAGCATATGATCATAGCTGATAAAAAAAAATATATCTTTACTCATACATCACAAAAATATAAAAAGGAAGTAAAAATCACAGTACAGAGAGAATCACCAAGGTGTAATAACTGGATAACCGTATACCAACCAAACCCTCTATAAAGTACAAGACATATCAAGTATATTTACTGCTATAGGTATAAGTGCATAATGCTTACTAGATCCCGACACCTATTGTAACCATAGTGCTCAAATGTCAATAGTATACATCTAGTAATGATGATCAAAAACACAGCCAGGAGAATGCAGCTAACATATACACTAGAGCAGTACTTAACCAGTAAGGAGGTGGTGGGAACGTGTCACCAGTAACCCCAACGCACGTTTCGCTTGTTCTAAATCGCTTCCTCAGGGGGTGATAACCATGTTCCTATCCCACCATCTTTAAATAGTACTCTAATCCCACCTACACCTCAAGTCCTGTCCGGCTCTGGCATCTAATTGCGCAGGGCGCATGTCCGGGGAATTTCTCTTGGGCATGCGCGATTAGCGCAATATTGCCGGAAGCGTCTTCCCTTCGAGCATGACACGTGCGCCGACAGGACTCGAGGTGTAGGTGGGATTAGAGTACTATTTAAAGATGGTGGGATAGGAACCTGGTCATCACCCCCTGAGGAAGCGATTTAGAACAAGCGAAACGTGCGTTGGGGTTACTGGTGACGCGTTCCCACCACCTCCTTACTGGTTAAGTACTGCTTTAGTGTATACGTCACCTGCATTCTCCTGGCGGTATTTTTGATTATCATTACTAGATGTATACTATTGACATTTGAGCACTATGGTTACAATAGGTGTCAGGATCTAGTAAGCATTATGCACCTATACCTATAGCAGTAAATATACTTGATATGTCTTGTACTTTATAGAGGGTTTGGTTGGTATACGGTTCACCAGTTATTACACCTTGGTGATTCTCTATGTACTGTGATTTTTACGTCCTTTTTATATTTTTGTAATGTATGAATAAAGATATTTATCAGCTAGCTTTTGTTTTGGCTTTTTGGTTAGATGTATTGTTGGAGAGTGATCACAATATGAGAGGGGGCCAGGAAATGCATAGGCCGAGCCGGATTTTGAACTGGGGCGTTTTTTATGGCCTCGTTCACATGGCTTATTTCTCCACGGATTGGCGCCGTACTTGCGCTGCAGTACGGCGCCAATCCGTCGGAGTAATTACGGTAATCCACTGCTCTCAGAGAACAGTGGATTCCGTCACTCCTCCCTGCTCGGCGAATCCGCCGCGGGGGGAGAAAGTGACATGCACATTATTTACAGCGTGTACGCGCCGTAGATAATGCAATGTCTATGGGGCTGGGGAGCGGCGCCCCCGCTGCGCTCTGGCCCCGCCCCTAATTCACGCTGGATTTGTGAGCGCACAAATCCGTCTGGAATAAGCCGTGTGAATGCAGCCTATATTTGCTTTATACTTTATGAATGTGTAGAAAAGAGTCCTGGATCAAAGCAATATATCAGATACCTGTTCCTCTTAAAGCTGTTAGACAATGGGTTATTTGAAAAATGTAATGCATTTTATTGGACTAGTCCATTTACAACCAGAGCTGCATTCAGAATGCTACTGCTTCAAGGGGACATTTTTGACCTTCCCTCTCCCCCTGCCAGTTTAGGGTCTGCACATTTGCTGTCAGTAGTGCAGACAGTCCCATGTCGGGTGTCTGGTAACAAGTGCATGTTTATAGGATTAGAAATACAGCTTTAGATGGGACTCTAGTAGAAGATCTGCTTAAAATAAAGTCACCATGTCTGCTGTTACTCAGGTCGGTTTTAGTGAAATTTGAGATTCTCTGCAAAATACTAAAAAAAAAAAATCAACATGTAGAATGGCTGCAGCTGGACAACTGGTAACAAATATGCTGAAGTTTTCACCCAAGCTAATGCCCCAGCTAAATGGGTGGATTGGGCTGCAACTTCAAACTATAGAAGATGCTGAAATACTCTGTGCTGCTTCATTATTTACAGATATACATGTTGTGTAGCCACAGTTCTTCCCTGTCCCTATGAGGTGGGATCATGCGGGTCCACATTGACTTCCTGACAGGTGGCCTCCACTTTTGCTAATGTGTGCAGAGAGCTCATATGACAAAGCTATATCCAGCACATTGAAGAGGTTTCTCCAAAAAATCTAACTGTTCTTGAGCTGCCGTTATGTTGATCAGTTGGATGTACCCAGTGGTAGGGCACTTCTACATGCGAGGAGGACAGGTGTGATCTTACCCCAGTCCTGCTACATTTTCTACTGCTCAGTCAATCATCTCTAATACTGTATGAAGGGAAGGGGCATGTAGCCGGACCGGTTTAGTACTGATCACATGATGCTAAGATCTAAACAGTCCCAAACACAGGTTCCCAAAAGAATTTTAATTGGTTTTGTACAGGAAATGTCAGTCAGCAACCAGGAATGTTACAATGGACATAGTGGCACCCTGCAGTCGGGCACCATGTTCTACACCGGGCTCTGCATTAGAAAACGCTCCTAAAATACATTAAATTCTCTATACAGGGACGAGGCCCCAGCTATGACGGGCAGCAGCGCCGGCCTTTACTACTGCTTGGAGAAGAACTCTTTGCTCTTCTTGACGTCGGGCTTGATGGTGTCGCTGCCAGGCTTCCATCCGGCTGGGCAGACTGCAACAGAGGAACAGGGAGGTTAGAAACAGCAAGAGCACCGTTGGCAGGAGGCACCAAAATTAAAGGGCCGGCACAGAATTATGTAAGTAATGCCAAATCATCTAATGAGATGTTCTGGAACTTCAAGGCTTGGTGTTGGACACCGGTGACAGGATTTTCTAGACTGTCACTGTAACACACCCTCAGCTGTGAGAAGTATTAGTTCATGACAGTGTTCGCCTCAGTATATTTGTATGCACCGACAGAACATTTCATTATATGATGCATTACATAGAATGCATTGACCGGCAGGCTCTGTACGCCACATGCTGGAAGTGTCCTGCTACAAATCAATACTGATCATACTGATATGGTTCAGTCCGCAGGTCTCCCCAACAGGTCCCAGTTTGAGGATTTCCTCAGTATTGCATACAGAAGTGTTCAAGGCACCAACAAGTCAAGTTCTTAGGATCTCCCATAGAATGCAGTGACAATTAGGTCACCTGTTAAAGACTAAGGAAAGCCTGAAAACAAAAAACCTGTTGGTGGCTCCAAGGACTGGAGTTTAAGAACACTGGCAGAGGATAGAGGGGTGGACCTGAGGACTGGAGGGGGTGCAGCTATGTAATAACCACAGCTACATTGATTATATAATATTTGTTATCCATTCTGCCTATCCCAGTCCTCCAGGGGCAACATCTGAGTGATACCAAGGTGCCAGAGAGACCTTGACAGAGGCATAACTTGAAGCTTCTGGGTCTGAGTGCAAATAATGAAATGGAGCCCCTCAGTTACCATGTGCCATTGACAATGCTGTGGCAGGAGGGCTTTGAGCCCCCTCAGGATGCCGGGCCTGGTAGCGACTGCTACCTCTGCACCCCCTATAGTTACACCCCTGTCATGACAGGTCAGTGTAGGCCACTATAGAGGGGACAAGAAATGCCACCCTTTGATAAGCCCTTTGTCTTCACTAGATATAGTGCTTTCGGCAAAGCTTTGAGCAGAACAACCTGGACGCCAGACTGATGGGTTGTAACAAAAAGCTGTTATTTATTAAGATTATTTTTTAGCACCATTAATTCCAGGTCACTGCACAACCAAAGTGGTTTAAATACCAAACACGAGACCAGGACAAATATCAGCACTAAATAAACCAACACTGGAGAGAGGAACCAACTTGAGAATACACAATCTACAAGGGGAGAGGGGAGAGGAGGGGGGGCAGCAGAGAGGAACCGGCTCATGAGAGTTTACATGTTTCAAAGGATTTGGCTCAGAGCATTGTCTATACTGGACACATTTGGATCTACTAGGTAGGTATGGGATTGCCATCTCTGAAGGTTAACAGAACTAACACAAAGGGGAGATATATGAATAGCATGGTCTAAGGCCATGTTCACACCTGAAAGTGGCCGTTATTTACGTTTTCTAAAAATGCGCTTCCCAAAACACCTTCATTTTACGTCCATCATGCTGGGTACAGAACAAGTAGTGTCAGACTCTGTTTAGCCTGTGCTTATTCTTAATCTTTTGTTATTACTATCCAGTTTTCAGCCAGAAAGAGTCATGAAAGAGTCCTCCGAGTGTCAGTGTTTTTTTCAACCCCCGCCCGATACAGTATAGCACCCTGCACCACCCCCCAACTGACACCGTATTACGAATAGTATATAACAAATAACTGTACAGTGGCCTGAGTAGCCTTTGTGGGTGAAGCCAAATCATGTTCATGATAAATCTCTAAAATGCTTAAAGAAAACCTGTCACATTTTGCGCTGGACAAAGCAAGCGATGTCAACCTCAGTTTGGCGGGCCTCAAAGCTGAGTGGAGGCTAAATCTATGCGAAGATTTCCTTAAAAAAGTCCCATAGTTCAGTTTTCAAAACTCCTATTTCTGCGCCACCCAACGAAAACCTATTACTTTGAATAGGTATTTGTGAAAATTTGTCATTCGAGTCTATGAAAGCCAAATTTTTTTCGCCCAGGAATACATCAGCAACACTATTGCTGTTCTCCAAAAAAAAAAAAAAAAAAAAAAAAAACCTTCTGCACAGCTTTTACAAGGGTTTTTTTTAGGATTTGGTTTTCATTTTTTTGTCCAATGCAGCGCAATACGGCCGAAAGCCGTGCCAGAAATAAGCTGTGTGAATGAGGCCTTATGAACCTTAGATGTGGGGGATGTTGCACCACAACTGTACAATTCTACTCATTTATGACTGTAGGATGGTAAAACTAGGTGCATTACGGCTGGAACAGGTAGAGCACTTTAAAAGTGGTTAACCTGAGCCAGAAGTGTTGCTTTGTAGCTACAAAGCGCTAAATCTATGACCCGCAGTAGAACAGGTTCATTCTACGCTACTAATGTGCGCAATAAAGTTGCCGTCTGGGCGACATAATTAATACATCTTGCCCTAAGGCTATGCTCACACATCGTATTTGCAGTCCATATTTCAGAGAATAATCACACAGTTCTGACACCCGTGTTCTGCAGCACGTACTGTATGCACCATAATATGCAGTGTGAACATTGGTTACACTAGACAGTCTTATAATGTGCCACATTTATTATAGTGTTGATAAATCTGGTGCAGGTTTAAACTATCTAGTCTAACTTTATACCATCTTTAAGGTGGCTTACTTTATGCCACTAACATGTGCCCAAATGTCAGTGCATAAGAAGCCACACCCCTTAGTCTCCAGACACTTCTGAGCCTTGTCTGAGTCTAAAACACATAGTACATGAGGTGTAAAGCTTGTGCGCCATTTTTGGTGCAAATTGTGTCAGAAATCCAGCACAACTGCCTTGATAAATGTGACCCAATGTGTATTAGCAAGTAACTGAAGAATTCCTTATACATCGATTCATGTGGTGTTTAAGTAAAAGCATTTGCTACATTGGTCAACCAGCGTATGAACCCGATGCAGATTACCAGTAAGGAGGGGTGAGGGAGCATGGTTTAATACCCAGAATAGAGAGGCGCTACATTCAGCTGTGCCTACAGGCAGGTTTTGTCTGAAACCTGCACCTGCCACCCCAGAGGACTGAAATGGTCAGAGCAGGGGGACACAGGATTGGTCATTATTTAGGATTCCCGATAGTATGTTACCCCTTCAGAGCAGCTCTCCAGTTCACCACACACCCTGGAATATGGAAAATCAGAGAAAAATTCTGGCAAATCTGAGGTACAAGTTATTTCCTGAAAGTGATCTGCGCCATTGTTAGTCACACCCAGTCTCACCTACATAAGTGGTGGGGACATAATACCCCCCCACGCCTTTCAGGGTATTTCCCACCATGCACTCACTAACAACCCCTCCACACACACGTATTGGGGTACCAGCAGAGGGGCCCCCAGCAATATTATCACCCACTAGAAGGGGGAAGAGAGCTGTTCACCATTGGATAACGTATAATTTGCAACATAGCTGGTTCTCTAGAAAGCAAGCAACCTAGTGGAGATCTTAACCCCTTAATGACCACCTGCCATCTTTTGATGACCAGCATTTCAGGTAGTCAGTCTACAGCAAAGTCTTTCGGAGTTGCTGCAGACATAAGGGTTTGCAGAAGTAGAAAACGATCCAGCACTTTAGTTAAATTCTTAAAAGATCCATTCTTTATTGGCACTCCGTTTAATAATAGCATGGCATGTCACAGCAGCATAGGAAAGCTGGTTTGCAGCTCCCAGCCCTCTACTCTGTGGCATAATCAAAGGGCTTTCCCCTGCTCTGTTGGGTGATCAGGACTCCCGGTGACCCGATGGAGCCCAGGGTATTTCTCCACTCACCCCGGGGGATCTAGAATAGCCCCAGGGCTGTCTGTAACAAACCAGCAGTCAGAGCACACACTGTGCTGCCCTGACTGCTGCCTGTGTCTTATACATTACAATCTGTATTAGGATATTCATACATGCTAATACATTACAATAAAAGAGTAAAGCTCATAAAAATGTAGAAAATATTAAATAAAAAATAATTCTGCATACAAAAATCCTACACATAGATATCCACAGAACCATAATAACCTGTAGAATTAAAAAGGTTCCATGTGAATGGTTAAAAAAACACCTGCAATAATTTGTAAACTTAAACTATCCCCCCCAAAATAAGCCCCCATACAACTATGTCACTTAAAAGTCCTTTGGGTTAAGGGGTTAAAAGACCCCGGTATAAGAATGTGTGGGGGTTACTCAGGAGATGCTGCTCACTAGTGATACAGCCTGACTACAGAGGGATTAACATAACAGAAGGGAGGCAACAAAAGTTCACTCAGTGGCAGGTTTGGAAAGAACACACCTAAAATAGTCATCATGACAAAGTAAAGTTGTCGCGCCTGTGCTGGACTACCTGCTAACCAAACCCTTCCACAAGAGCATGGAGGGCACAGAACCTCAGGTGGATTCATAGGCAACACTCCCCCAGTCCTGTGCGGTACACATGAGCGGACACCATAATCTTATAGCGCCAACATATGCCGCAGCACTTTACAATTTGACCCGTGTGTAAACCACTCACCTTCTCCATACTTGTCCGTGTGCTGGAAGGCCTGGACCAGTCGCATGGTCTCATCCACAGAGCGGCCGACGGGCAGGTCATTTATGGTCATCTGACGCAGGATTCCTTTATCATCTACGATGAAGAGGCCTCTGTACCAGGATGAGACAACAGGGAGGAGAGGTCGGGATAAGGTGACAGATGACTTGTACGTGGCCCTTTAAATACACTTCACTCGTCTTCTAATCTATGGTCACTGAAAGCATCAAATTCTAAAGTATTTCTTTGGAAATCTAAGGAGGAAGATAAGATCGGTCTGATGCGGTCTCCTTGCAGCATCCACTCTGCCTCTCTATATCCGCTCATAAACAGACAAGTGACACATTACAACTTAAAGGGGTTGTCTCCCCACAGAGTTTCATAGAATATATGAAATAATGCAGCTTTGCTCTGTCACTTCCTGGTCAGCCTGTCCGTAATCAGCATATGAGCTCTGTGCATTCACTCCATGTATTAGACACTGTTTTCAGTTGCTGATTAGTTCAGATTAGCTCAGAAGCTGGATGAAACTACTAGCAGGAGTTTTTATCTGATCTCTCAAACAAAAGCCTGTCATTAGTGCTGTTTACTTTAGATAAATCAAGCTTTTTACTGCTGGCCAGCACAGAGCTGTTGTGACCTGTGTGGCCCCGTTCACACGGCTTATTCACGGCGGATTTGAGCGCACAAATCCGCCGTGAATACGGGGCGGGACGGGGGCGGGGCCGGAGCGCGGCGGGGGCGCCGCTCCCGGCCCCAAAGACAATGCATTGTTTACGGCGCGTCCGCGCCGTAAATAATGTGCATGTCACTTTCTCCCCCCGCGGCGGATTTGCCGAGCGGGGAGGAGCGACGGAATCCACTGTTCTCTATGAGAGCAGTGGATTACCGTAATTGCTGCCGCGGATTTGCGCTGCAGTACGGCGCCAATCCGCGGCAGAATAAGCCGTGTGAACGAGGCCTGTGATGTCACTCGCTGCTATCACATAGAACAAACCGCAGGGGAGAAAAGAGTACACAGGTTGGTCACTGAGGAATCAGAAAGCGCCAGGGAGGTGATAATATCACTTGTAGCTCCTTAACAAAAAAAGATGAAAGCAATGTGTTTGGAAAAGGTCTTCCTTTAGTGTTCCCTATGTTTTGAAAGCTAATCTTTAAGTCTTAAATCAACCATCTGAGATTTTCTTGTACTTTTGCATCATTGTAATATTTTGTCGGCTTTCAACTTTGAAACCTTGTATTTCTAGCTCTCTCCTCTAGATTCCTTTTCTTATTTTATTAATTTAATATTGTAATGAAAACACATAAAAATAAACCCCCTCTTTAATCTCAGATGGTCACAGCTGCTGCAGAACCCTGGACCCCAAAATTATTCTCACCTGAAGGCGATTCCTTCATCCTCTTTGAGAACACCATAGTCCTGAGAGATGGTGCGCCGAACGTCCGCTACCAGGGGGATCTTCATGGGGCCCAACCCACCATCCTTTCGGGAAGTGTTAGTCCTGATTAACAAATACAGGAGTGTTAACAGCAGAATCCAAGAAAGGGAAACATCTCCACTTGAGGAGAGCACTTGTTAAGGTGTGTAGAGTTGAGATTTCCTTTATCCCCTTCTAAATATCGCATTTCAAAAGGGGTTAGGGAAAGGAGGGGGAAAGATCAGGCCCTCTTTTGGTGTAAAAAATCTCAATTTGCTTCGATTCCCCGAATCTTTAAGGGAGAAAAGGAAAACTAGCCAACCCAGACGCCCATCTACATACAGCTTTTTTGGGGGTATTTCCCCTCGTTTAAGGGGAATGAACTGGCTTGGTGGGGGGGAGGAAATGAGTGGCGAAAAAGGGGGAACCCTCTGTCCTTGGGAGAGCCCCATTTAAGGTGCATAGAGTTGAGATTGCCTTTTTGCCCAACTAAGCATCTCCCTATCACAAGGTTTGGGGAAAAGGAATTTGGGGAAGTCAGCCAAGCCGTATGCTCTGCTCTCAGATGGGGGGGCAAATCCCGGGAAAAAGGCTGTTGCAGTGGGTGATATGGTTTGGGCCCAATATTCTGTTTTTCTTAAGATTCATGAATCAGAAGCAAAATTGAGGATTTGTTACACCAAAGGGGGGCCCCAACAGAAACCCAAGTAAGGATACATTCACACGGCAACAAAAATACCGGGCAGATTTTCCAGCCATTATTTTGTCATTTTTGCACATAAGGGGACGGCTTTTGTTGGTGGATTCAGCCGTCCGCCTTCACATAGAATTGTCTGCCCGGGCAGAAGATTGAACAGGTTCTAAGTTTCTAGGAATATCAGCGGTGTACAAACTGTATGGCAGAAAATCCGTGCAGTGTGGATTTTCTATTTAGGTTTATCTAAAAGTTTGACAGTCGGTTTACAGACTGTTGTCAAATCCAAAAAAACATAAAAAAACCCCCCGGGGACCCCCCCACGGAAATTATTGAAGCCTGAAAACAAAGGCTGCAGTGTACGAGGCATGAAATGAAGGATCTACAGCGATTAGCACTAGGCCGGGGGTCACACATGGCAGAACCAGTGCAGCGATAAAAAGCAACTGCATCACCATTACAATAAGAATCACCCAACTGCTGGTGGACCAGGACCCGAACTCGGTAAAGTACTATTCTGCAAGTCAGCTACCCCCATGACAGACTGACCGGAGCTAGACCTTGGGGGGCCCTCAAAAGGTTCTAGTATTTCTGGGTTTCAAAACCCATGCACCCACAGCTGTGGAGGGGCCCATAGAGCCAAACCCCCAAAAGGTGGTCTAAAGATAATCGTTGGCTCAATCTGGAGAATTTAGGCAGCCGGGGTTGGGAAATTTTGGGTATTTTTTGCAACCGGTCAGTTTTTTAAGTCGTGTGACATCCGCAGGGTTTTGCTGAAAAAAACCTTTGGTCTCGGAGACGTCAGCATGTATGGGTGCGTGCCTAAAAGGTGCTCCTACCAAATGGGGTCGAGTCCCTTTCCATATATGGATGGGACAAAGCCCAGCATTTTTAAACCCACAATATTCCCGAAAACTTTTGCAGGGTGTTTGTTCTCTGATGTTCCTCACCCGACACTCCAGTGTCCATTTGTTTGAAAGCACAACTCAGAGGGAAACCCTCCAGCAATCAGCAGAGAACCACTGCCAGTACTGCTGTGAAAATGAAAACCTTCTGTCGCTGAAGCTTTATTAGGTGCAGCAACCACCATCTGCTTTGGAGGTTCATACGCAGTAAGGTTTGCCAAATTGTGCAAGACAAATCTGGTGGCCCCCTGGCTGCTTCACTGTAGCCAGTCTGTCCACCCTCACCCCAATGCCACGTGGTGCTGTGCAGTTCCCACATCATTTACTCACAATGGCACCATTTGTCCACTTAAACTAAACTTTCAGTACAGCAGCCACCAACGTTACAACCCGTTTTAAAAACCCCCCCCCCTTAAAACCAATAAAAAACCTTATTTCAGCTCCCCTTTTCAAAGGCGTAACAAAAGGATGTGTCGACGGCCTATCAACCCTTTTATGCCATAAGCCGCACACCCCACATTTACTTCATGAGCTACACACTGCTGATGGCAAAAATGTGGGGTCTAACAATGTACAAAATGGGAAATCCATCCTCCAACCCCTTTCCCGAATTGTACGCCTGCAGGAGGTCTACATCCAAAACTCTAAAACAGCGGGTTTAAAATTGTGGGGGGACCCTGGCGGGGGTCGAACGACCCAAAAAACAGGGGGCGCCCGGGGGAATGGGGGGGGGGCGCCGTCCGGGCGAGCTGGGGGGGTTTCGGATTGGGGACCTGGGGCGCCGGCGCCGTTTGAATTATGAGGGGGGGGGGGCTTTTGGGCGCCGTTACTCGCAGCATTGGCGGTCGGGCGAGTACGGGTACGCCCGCCGGTTTTTATGGGCGCTGCAGCATCCGTGCCAACTTGTTCCAACACAGGGAAAAGCCTGCCGTACCGGAGGGTCAACGCTGCCTGTACGGGCTTTCCTATGAAAATAAAAAAAAACCAACACCATAGCACTTAAAGTCTGTATTGGGCAAGAATTGTTTTTAAACCTGTTTCTGACCCACCCAGCCAAAACATATTTTTGGGGGGGGGGGGGGTGTGAGTGGCAGATAGGGGTCATTTTAACCCCCCAGGCCAACACGCCCCCCCCCCCCCCCCCAACAATTACACATTAAACGGCTCCCAGGGGACCCCATAAGTGATTGGAGGGAAGCTCTAGGCGCAAAAATGTAACCCCCCCGTAAACCCCCCCCCTGCCCCTGTATAAGGTTACTCAAGTAAACTAGGGTACCTTTATAGATTACATTTGGGGACCGCTCAGAGGGACAACAAGTAACCCTCATGTACAAAAATTACAGTTTTGAAGAGCCCTAAAAAAATTTTTTTGGTTTGGGGGCACCCCAAAAATGGGAAAACCCTATTGCGGGGTCACGATTGAAAAGGGAGAACCCCTGCCTTAAAAAAATTTAAAAGAACAAAATTACTGAGCTGGACTCGGCACAAGCCCTTACCAAAAATGTAAAACAAAATTCAGCTGTGACAATCTAGGCGAGAAAATTTTTCCCCACACAAAAGGGGGAGATTTTTAATCAGGGTGTGGGGCTATCGGCCCTATTTTGAGGGGGCGGAGCGCAAAAAAGGGGCCACTCCCAAAAAAAAAATAATAAGTTGGTCCATTAGTTCGATGCAAAGAGCAAGAGGAAATTGGGCCCGGGCCCGGCTACTGCTCCCAGATCTTCAGCTCATCACATGAGCGGTGAAAATTTTGACATGGGGCGGGAAAGTCTGCCCCAGGGGGAAAAAATCCGCTCCCGGAAAAAAGTTAAAAAAAATTTTTTTCCTGCTTTTCAAAGAAAGGTTCAACCCTTCATCAAAACTGACTTGGCTGAGGCAATTCCTTTTACCCGCATTGTTAGAAGTTTTCCCCTTGGTCATCATTTTGCCCCCAACCCAAGTTAAGGTGAGAGGCGTTCTCTAGCCTGGAAATAATGATATCAGAATGAGGTCTGTTTGCAGGATCTGATGGAGGGAATCCTTTCTATAACAAAAAATTTTAAGACCCCCAAATTCCCCGCAGTGTTTTGAAATTTTTCCCTTTTTTGGGGGTTTTAAATCATATCCCAAAAAAACAAATTTTTTTCACTGACAAGCACAAAGGAACAATGTTTTGAACTTGTGACTTTTAGGGGTTCCATTCTCTCCACCACACGTTTTTTCTGGGGTACTGTAATTTTTATATACGTCATTTACACTTTTACTTTTAAAAGGACTTTAAAATTTTAGCCTGCTTATTCTGCAGATTTTTCCTGAAAAAAGCATTGTTGCTGTTTTGTCCCAAAATCAAAAAGTTATTTTTTTTTTATTTTGTTTTTTGGAAACCACCTTTTTGGGTTTTTAATCTCTTTTCCCTTCTGGGGGCCCGAATCAGATTCAAGCACTTTAACCCAAAGTTGATCCCCCGGTCTCTTACAATTAAATGTTGGGGCAGATGGGGTTGGTAAAATAAGCTTTTCTTCAACTCTCCCCCAAGTGTTCAAACCCACAAAAATTGTTACCCCTTTTTTTGCAGGTCGTTCACTAAATACTTGATTATTTTATTAAAAGGGATAAAAACGGGTGTTACCTTTTCTACAGTAAAATTACACTTAAAATCGCCTGTTTGAGGGGTTGGGGTTTGGAAATTGAGGAGTTTTGGGGGTTTGGCTTGCCCCCAAATCCCCCCCTGAGAATATGTTTTCATTCGATATTTAGACTGACGCCCAATCTACTGGGGGCATGCTTAAAAATTTAAATTTGTGCATTTTTTTTTTTTAGATATTTTTGTCCAGCTGTAGGCCTCCCCTTGGTTGGCTTTTAGCTCAAATTTAGGGGCCAAAGTTAAATCATAAGTTGCAGAACTGAAAAAAAAATGGCAATCACTGGAACCTACCAGGCCAAGTGGCTGAAGTGAGAGTCCACCGACGCCGCGATGACCTCACAATTTATCTTCCTGAACTCCTCCACACGGTCACTGAAGGCGATGATCTCCGTGGGGCAGACAAAAGTGAAGTCCAAGGGATAGAAGAAGAATACCACATACTTTCCTGCAGGTAGAAGACAACAGGCAGGGGGTGACTGACCACACCACAGTAGGAGTCACCCATCACTTGTACGGTTTTTGCCATCAGGGGGGCCATTGCCCCTGTACTGGTCAGTGAACTCAAGGCAGAGGGTTTTTGGGGCCCAAAAGATCTCTCTTGTTAGTTCCTGTTTGGGGGGGGGAACCACAGCTTTTAAACTTATTTTGGCAGAGGGGTTCACGAGGGTAAACTTCTCGTGCCCTATACAGACCCTCTCCTACTGGAGGCAAAATAAGGAAATGAGGGCTCAACCCCAAAAAACCATCCTCCAGAGACAATATGGAGAGTAGGGCAGACCCTTTATGGGAAAAGGGAAAGCTATCTGGGGCAAGAAAACCCTTTGGTGATGCCACTGATCATGGGGGGATGCCATTATGGGGCCCTAAAGGCTAGTCCCCCAAAATTGAAAAAACTTTTTAGATTTTGGGGCCGAATTTTTTGGCCCAAAAAAAAAATGCTCAAGCACCCCCGGCTTACAACGGGATTTTCGTTGGGTGGTCCTTCTCATTTATCTCCACTAGGGTCAAAATTTGACCCCCACGTGCCAAAAGGTCCAAAAAGCAGGGAAAAATAAAAAAAAAACACCTTCAAAGCATTGCATTATAAAACAGCCTGTTGAGGTGGGGGTAGGTCCAAAAGCCAAGTGAAAACGGTCCAAAAACAGACTTCATTTTTACTTGGGGTGGGCCGCAAAAACAAACAGTCGGCTTTTGCAGCCCGTGCATTAGGGGTAGGAATCAGACCGTTCCCACGGAATATACAACTGTTTTCTCATTTCCCCCTTTGTAAAAAAAATTGTGTGTGTTCCATAGGATTTTCTATTTAGCATACGGGCACCTGATTGTTTTTTAGCGGATCCCAAGTACTGGGGGGATTTGGGGGGAGGGGGGGGGGGGGCACCCCCACAACAAAAATGCTGGCAGGTAGACGCCTAAAAGGGTTGTCTCACTACAAAGGGTTGCTTTTTATGTTAAGATGTTCAAAAAAACACTTTCCAATACGTGTCCATTAAAGGGGCCTACCAAATTTTATCCTTTGTATGGTCTGCATCGCTCCCGGTCGCTATAGCTACAGACCTGTTCAATCCCAAGATAGGCTGCCAGGCTGGGTTTCTTAGTACAGACTGGCTTTACTGCACCCTAGGGACGCATCTTTGCCCCTGAATTAAGACAAAATAAGAAAAAGGACCGGGTAAGATGAAGAATTTTTAGTGAGACAACCCTTTAAGTTTCGGGGTTTTTTTTGTCCAAAAAATGGCGTCCCTTTAAAGGGTAAAGTGGTCCTGTTCCATCCGTTTAAAGATATTTCCTTGGAAAAATAACCAGATGTTCCGAATTTTTTTAAAGCTTTTTAAATTTTTGGGTTTCCCCCTATAGGCAAAATGTACCCCCCTTGTATAGGGATCCTAAAATGAACAAAGGATCATGGCCACTCTGTCACCACAGTAGGAAGCTGAAAAATCCTTCAATTCCCCAGATGGGAATACCCCTTTTACGTACTATCCCAGCTAGCAGGGGGGACTTCCAATTTTAGCACCATTTTGCCGCTGGTTTGGTGCACTTTCCAACTCTCCCAGCTGCCATGTATGGTACAGGCTCCGAGATTGTGCCCACATCTGTAGTGGGAGCTGGGCTCCCACAGCAGCCTCCAGTTTAACTCCCTAGGTGCTGCAGTCAATAGCCACTACAACACCTAGATGGTTGACAGAGGAAGGGGATCACAGGGTGCCCATGGCAGCCAGAGGTCAAATAATGGCCTTCAGGTCCACCATAAAATTCCTAGGTCAAATAAAGGGAAAAAATCTCGGGATGAATTGTGCAAGTCACTGAGGGAGATAGCAAGAAAACATGGTTACAGTCCCCGGTGGTAGGTCAACCCCTGGGGAACTGTTCAATTTTCCATTTATATGGAAACAAAAGAATTTTTTTAATTCATTTAAAAGAGTTTGAGAAAGACAATTCATCAACTGAAAAACCCA
The DNA here is from genome assembly GCA_025379985.1 of Phyllomedusa bahiana. Classification (NCBI taxonomy): domain Eukaryota; kingdom Metazoa; phylum Chordata; class Amphibia; order Anura; family Hylidae; genus Phyllomedusa; species Phyllomedusa bahiana. The sequence continues at coordinate 98,351 of JAODAL010006837.1, forward strand.
AGGGGTGATTTAGGGGTATGTGTACTTCCCCCAAGATTGGGGGGAAAAAAATACAGGAGTTTTCTTCATGATCTCAAAAAATTTGAGTATATTAAAACTAGGGTGATACCCCCCGTGAGACTTTTTTGGAAGTAACAATGGTGAAATAGGGGTGCTAAAAACTTGGGGCACTGTGTAAAAAAGCTGGGGGAAAAAGGGGGAAAATTTTGATAGTTTTATTGCGGGAAGAGGCAAAATGGATTTTTTGACTAAAATCATGAACCCCAAAAAGGCCTAAATGAAGGTTTTGCTTTTCAGATTTTTTTAACCCCAAATTCCCTTAAATTTGGAATATAGGTGATAAAATACGGTCATGGTAAATAAAATAGATACGAATTTAAAAGTCCAGAGTTTATTTTATTTTTGATATTTTTTTTGTCCCCAAAAAAGGTTTAAAAAAATATGCTAACCTATGCAAACACAATAGAACATGACTGCATTGGCATATCTGTACAATACTACAATAACGCAATTAACCAGTGATGGTAGTATGTCGCATTGTTTTTTTTTTGTTGTTTTTTTTTTTTTTTTTATCTCCCCCTTCTTTATCCTTCATCCTCTCAATAGCTTATGATAAGCATGAATTACATGAGGCCAGACATAGCTGGGGAAAAATTAAATTTTAAAGAAATTTATTTACTATTCCCTTTTAATGTAAATTCTATGCAAACACAGTAGAGCATGACTATTAGCATATTTGTACATTTCCACTATAACGTAATTAACCAGCGATCGTAGCATTCTGCATAATGTAGGATCTAAAATTATATATATATTTTTTTTCCTCCTTTTTCTCTCCCCCTTCATACCCCCCTCTTTCCTTCAACCTCTCAATATCTTATGATGATAAGTATGATTTTACATGACCAAAAATAGCTCGGAAAATTAAATATTATCTATATACCTTCTATTTAAGCATATATTTATTATTCCTATTACTATTAAATTTCATGCTTCCCTAGCAAATACAGTAAGCAGACTAATAGATAGACCTGATACAGTATGCCGAAATGTGGGGACCTATTCCAATTAGTTTGTTCCAGGAGCGCCATGCCGATGCGGTAAGGCGAGAGCGGTTGGGCAGAAGTCCGTCGCAGTAAGGGCAGACATTCCCATTATTAGGATTTCTTTTAGAACGCCATTGTTTCCCAGGGCGCTGTACATTTGGGGGGGTTACTACTTTTACTTAAAGTAAAACAGTACAGTGATAAGGGATAAGACTTTGGGCACACAGAGGGAGAGAGGCCCCTACCCGCGAGGGCTTACATCTACAAGGGGGGGGAAGGACGGAGGGGGGGGCAGACATGTCTGTGGAGGAAGTAGTGACAAGTTTAGTGAAGGGTTTAAGGCAAGCCTGAAGAAAGGGGTTTTCAGGTTGCTTTTGAAGCGGGTAAAAGTGGGGAGAGTCTGGTTTGGGGCGTGATTCCAAAGGGGGTGAAGACGGGAAAATCTTGGAGACGGTTTTTTGAGGGCTATAAGGGGAACAGAGGAGAAGGCCGTGAGGAGCGGAGGGCGGGGGGGAGAATTTGGGAAAAATTAGGGAGAGATTTTGGAGGGGAGAGGGGCATGGAGAGCCTTGTAGGTCATGGTTAGTGCTTGAATGAAAATTCCCGGGCCCCTGGGAAGCCCGTGAAAGGGATTGGGGAGAGGGGGGAGGCAGAGGAAGCGAGGAAGGGGATAAGACGGCAGGGGGAGTTAAGGAGGATTGGGGGGGAGCGAGGGTGCTAGCTGGGGGGCCACTGAGAAGGGTGTTGCAGTAGTCTAGGCGGGAGATACAAGGGCATGGCCCCAGCATTTTGTAGTGTCATGGGCCGAGGAATGAGCGGATGCAAAGAGATGTTTTTCAGGTGGAGGCGGCAGGCAGAGGTGGGGGGTTTGGATTTTGTGGTTTGAAAGATAGAGCGGAGTCTAGGATTACCCCAAGGACAGCGGACTTGTGGGACCAGTGAGAGTGTAGAGCCGTTGACTGTAATAGAGAGATCAGGGGCAGGGGTAGAGTTGGATGGTGGAAAGATGCACTGTCAACATGGTAAGACAGGGTGGAAGCCCATTACGGAGATGGTGAAATTGCCTGAGAAATGTTGGTTATAAGAGCACAGCAGCAGTAATTAGTATTAACATGCATGGAGGAGAGAAAGGGGTGTGTTTTGAAAGGGGGAATGGGTATTGTTGAATCTCTGGTGGCTAATTGGTGAGCACCTGAACAGGGTGTGTACCTAAGACCATATAAAAGAAAGTGAGCTTAGACCACATGGGACCAGACCTCTATCCCCTGATGAAGCCAGTTAGCTGGTGAAACATGTTGGGGAGGTCAGGCATGACATTTTAAGTTGTGATTTTCTACCGCTTTTGTGTTACCTGCTGCAGAGGGTCTCACAAGGAAACCTTATATGCTTCATGCCCATCAGTTTAGGGACGACTGCCCAAGTAAGATATTTTGGATTCTCTTTTGCAGTTAGCAAATCACTGTATTTATAGTGTTTCCCTGCTGATATAATAGGTGGTGGTCCACCAGATTTGAAAATAGAAAAAGGCGTTATTCCTTCAGAATTAGAAAGGTATAAAGTTATGAGAAATTATGAGGTTAGAAATCAGGTTTTTAAAGTGTGTTAGAGGTTAAGTGTTCTACATAATAAAAGTTAAGTTTTAGTGCTTTATAGACTGAGAACTGAGAGAGTTTAAGTCTGCCTATGGCAAAATAGTAAAAACAGACACCATATAGAAGAGCCCAATAAGCTACCTGTCACATACAATACATAGCAAAACCATAATGTATTATAAGAGTAATTGCATAGTTTTATCACCAAAGTAAAGAGCAATTAAAGCAATGTAAAAAAAAAAAAAAAAAATTATAAAATTATCGAATGGGAAAATCTGTAAGTACTCCAGCAACTGTAGTAGTCTTCAATGGTATAAAAAACTTGTAGCTTTATTAAATTCTTTAAAAGTCCATATTAGAACAGCCAGACATAATATCAGCACAGCAAACAATTCACCTTGGTTGTAAGCCAGCTAGTATGTGGTTTTTTATCTGTTTTGAAAAGGCTGGGTGATAGCAAGTTTCCTAGTGTTGGTGCCCGTCTTGAAATAAATTTAGTATTTTTAATAATTTCTCGAATATTATCTTGTCGGCACAGATTGTTTTTAATGATTCTGATAATTTTATTATATTGTGCACTATATGGTGTGCTAAATACTATATTTCTATTTATTATCAGTAACTCTTGTATTTCTTTTGTCTTTTAATAGATCTCTAGTTATTTTTGCCACTTTTTTCATAGCATGATTTAAGGATTTTTAAGGATGTAACACAAGTTAAGACGACTACTAGATGAGGGAATATACATGGGAGCTATCACCCAAGAATTAGCAGAGAAATTTGTACCATTTTCCATTGTCCAATCCTGCACTCCCTCCCTAAAACACTAAAAATGTATTTCCTCCGCCCAAATGCGGGTTATTGTAAGTGGATTGGATCACCCACGGAAATTTTAGGCAATTGGATAGATCTTGCTACACCCCCCTTTTTTTGATCAAAAAATTTTCAGGTTACTTTCGGGGGAAAACAAAGAGTTTTGTCATCTGTCAAATTAAAATGGAAAAATTGTTTTTCATGGTTATCTTGCGACGTGGTTGGACTTACCCTTTCCCATCCCCTGATAGAGCAGTGTCCATTTTGGGAAATTTTTTTTTTGAAAGAGCACGTCGATATACAACGTGATTAATGGGGTTCATAGTGATGAGTGGGGAATTTTTTTTGAAAAAAAACCCCAATTTTTCTTTTATGGAAAGTTTACCCCAGAAGAGAGGTGTCAATGGGAGCCAAATGCTCCCCAGCACTCGCTAATATTTAAAGAGTGATGGGAGGAAGAATTTTTGTTCCCCCGGTGGTTGCCCCTTCTCCCTCCCACATCAGGTGGTAGGGGGAGGTACATTGATGACCCCCCTGGGTTGGGGGGGGGGATGGGTTCATCGGGTGACTTTTTTTTATTTAAATCACAATGATTATAATTTTAAAATTTTACATCACAAGGGACATAAATACAATAGCTTTTTTAGATGTAACATTTAATGGCAGGGAAGATAATCAAATCCTAGTGACCCTTACAGAAAAGTCCTGAAAAAAATTCAATTTTAAAAGGCAGACATTACACCCCCCAAAACCATAAAAAAAATATATTCCCTATGGGGAGTTAATACGCCCAAAAGAATTTATCTACTAACGCAATATTTGAAGCGAACAGGTAAAAACAGAGACAATTGAGACAGGGTTATACGGAAAAATCCTTAAAAATTTGCTATGAAAAAAGGGCAAAAAAATAATTTAGAAAAGGGAATCTTTTAAAAGACAGAAGAAAAAAACAAGAGTTACTGATAATAGAAAAAAAAAATATAGTATTTGGGCACAAATGTAGTGCACAATAAAAATAAAATTATGGGAATTTTAAAAAAAAATCTCCCTTTTTCTGTGCCGATAAGTTATTATTCGAAAAAATTTTTAAAAATCCTACTTTTAAATTTCCCAAGAGGGGAAACCAAAAATTGGAAAAACCCTTGCTATCACCCCCCTTTTCCCAAAAACAGTTTAAAAAACCCCCATATTTAACGGGCTTAAAAACCCAGGTGAATTTTTTTGCTGTGCTGAACATGTCTGGCTTTTTTCTAATAGGGAAATTTAAAAAAATTTAATAAAGCTACACGTTTTTTTTTACCATTGAAGGGTACTACAGTTGTGGAGTACTTACAGATTTTCCCTTTCGAAGTAGGGACGGGTTTCCTTTTTTCCCCAAATCTTCCGGGGAAAAACCCATAGTAGGTGAGCTGAAGTTTTTTGCTTTTTTTTCCTTTAAAAAAATTTTTGGGTGAAAAGGAGAGGCCTGCAAAAGTGGGGGAGGGGCCCGGGAGTTCTAGAAAAATGTGTTCGGTCATTTTTTTCCCAAAATTTTCACCAAATTAGCACCCACAAATCGGGGGCGGGAACAGGACAAAACTGCAGCCAACACCGGCTGCACAAGTTTCCCCAGAGAAAAAGTGACTAAACAGAAACTTGTGGGTTTCATTGGGCTGAGTTTTGTCCCATTGGCGGGGGCTGGGCCCCCAGCCGGGACAGGTGAAGGGCCCTTTTCCCCCTCATTTTCTTTTTTAACCCATTAACGGCCGCGCACCTTTTAAATCCGAGAGCGTAAAAGTCTTTGAATTGCCCTGGGGGAAAATCACACCCCTTCGGGGGTGAAGTCAGGAGCAGGTTTACCAATCCTAGCGTTTCCGGCAGCCATGATGATTCTGTCTAAAAGAGAAGAAAGATCCACCATTAATTCTTCAGTTACAAGAGTCATCAAAACAAAGGAAATTTAAAAAGCCAAAAACCCGAAAAACGGGGGCCCAATTAATGGGAAAAAGTGTGACCCAGGGCTGAATGAGCTAGTCGGTCTTCGTGGGGGATAACAAAGACCTGAGCCCACAGGAATTAAAGGGGTGCTCCACCCCAGCCCCACACTGAAGACAGGGACCCCACCTCCCAATGGCACAACAGGAAAGCCAAAAGGTATTGTTTAGCAGTGCAATCTTTTGCTAAAGCAGCTACGGTTCTCAGCAATACCCGGTTGTGCTGGCTGGTGCCCATCCCCCTTTGGGTAATGCAGTAGGGCAGAAGTGCAGGTGTAGCCTTGTAACATGGCCCCACCAGTCCTAATTGACAAAAAGTTCCTGTGCCAAAAGCACCCCGGGGCCCCTAGAGGATACCCCCAATCTCCATAAACTTTGCTTTACTTAATACTTCATTACATCAGGTCTAATACTCCAGTTACATCCAGAGCTGCATCTAGATAAAATAGTTTATCCTTTGTCACAAATAAGCCACCGACCTGAGAAAGGGGTGAGGGTCCATCAATCTGCAGAAACCCTTCCAGGCTGCTCAGCAGGATCCAGGATTACAAGAACATGGCTGCTTTCTTACAGAGGGGACTCCACAGCAGTCAGTTGTGTTTGGTATTGCAGTCTGGCTCCACCCTGACGGGGGACATTAAAGCTGAAATTACCCCCACGTACGTTTAAAAGGTGGCGTGTTTGGGGAAAAGAAGGCAGCCATGTTTTTCTAGTCTCAGACAACCCTTATTGAAGGGCCATTAGTCCCAAGTTACGGATGTGTCTGTCCAGCACTGGAGGGTCCAGGCTACAATCACTTCATTATCCCTATTAGTGGGGGTTAGCATCGGGGTATGGGGGGAAAAACCAAAAAAAAAGGGAAAAAAAACCACAAGCTATGTAACAAGTCTTTGGGGAATAAACCAGGACCCCTATATTATAGGAGCTCAGGCCTCAGGGGGCAGCAAAAGAGCACAATGCTCTGCAATACAATAAAACAGGAGAGGAGCGGGCGAATATTGTAACTCCAGCAACAGCAGACGACTTACTAACTGGAAGCCTCTGGAATATCCTGCAGTCCTCATCTCCTGCGACCACTGCTGAAGTCTAATACACTACGTCGAAATCCCTAAAGAAGCATTTATGCTATCTATCATACATAAAAAAAAACTTTGAGACTTCGGTTAACATATCTTGTCAGAAATGTTTAAGTCCCCCGACTTTCAACGTGGTCTCAAATCGGGCATTTTCCTATCCTATCTTTACCCCCAATGGAAATTCAGGCCTTCCTGGGGTCACCGCCCTCCATTATTCAGAGAGAAAAAAATAAAAAAAAACACCCAACCTGAAACTGCCCTTTTTATGACACCTGTGAGGTGGGCGGGGACAGAAACCCAAAATGGAAAGCCCCCCTTCCTTTTCCCCATATAGGCTGATTGGAGGTAAAGTGGGATAGGACTCCCCGTTTTTAGACCACTTTAAAAAGTCGGGGGGGCAGTTTTAAAACATGTTTGATAAGATATGTAAAACCGAGAGTCTAAAAAGTTTTTTCTGTATGATAGATGCATAAATGTTTTTTTTGGGTTTTTTCGACGTAGTGTATTCCCCTTTTTTTGCAGAAAATGGCCGTGGCGGCGGTCTGTGTGTGTACAGTATAAATTACATGTGTGCGCACCCCCTCCCCGTGGCCCCGGTTTGCATACGTTTTTTGAGATGTTTTTTGTTGCAGAAAAACATAGTTATTTTGGTGTACTTTGATTTTAACCTTTTGGAAAGGAAGGGGTGCTTCCATTTTGGGTTTCTGTCCCCGCCCACTTACAGGCTGTATAAAAAAGGCAGTTTCCCGGTTTTGGGTGTTTTTTTTTTTTTTCTTGAATAAAAGGAGGTCGGTGACCGTGAGAGGCCCGATTGGTCGATTGAGAGGTAAAAAAAAAAGGATAGGACGCCCGTTTGAGAACCACGTTGAAAAATCGTGGGCAGCTTAAACACTGTGAAGTCGGCCCCATAGTTATGCAAGGTGCAGTGTCAGACTGGGGAGCCTGGCGTCCGGCCACCAAGCTTAGTATTGAGGTTCATACTGAAGCTACTATACATGCCTCTTGCACACCGGCTGATTCTAAGGGCTTGTACACGACGTTTTTTTTGATCCCCCTTTTCCGAGCTGAAAAAAAAAGGTTAACAAAAGTCAGTGTGATTAAAAAATTGAGTTAATGGCAAAAGGGCCCTCGCCTGTTCCCCCGGGAGACGGCGATGCGTTTTGGGGGCTTTCCTGCGCTTTTTGATCCGCTTTAGGATTGACATGACAATTCTTATTGCGGTTTACGCAAGTGAAAGCCCATAGGAGATAATGAAGTCCGCTTTTGACACTTGTCCAAAAGCGCTCCACACTCCGGGTACGTATCAGCGGCGCTTTGCATCCTGAAAGCGGATGCGAAAAGCGCAGTGTGCGGCCGGACGGGGGATTGCAGGGGGATCAGTGGTAAGCGGCGGCTGTGAAGTGCGGGGGACGAACTGCTGGAGGGAGAGAATCGAACTGCTGATCGCAGGGGGGGGAAAATCGGAGGTGAGCGTGCGGCGTGCTGTGGATCACACGGCTTATTCTAGGACGTATTAATTCGCGAATTATGGGCTGAAATGTCCCAGTCATTACGGTAATCCACGGTTCTCATAGAGAACTATGGATTACGTCTCCTCTCCCTACTCGCACAATACGCCGAGCGGGGAGAGAAGTGACATGTCAATTATTCATGGCAAATACGCACCGCTAGTAATTATAGTATATAGGGCCGGCGAGCTGCTGCCCCCCCCCCCCCCTCTCCCTCCTCGTACACGGCACAATTGCGGGCGAAATACGTCCTGCAATTAAGCTGTGTGAACATAGCATTAGGGGATGTTCACACTGTTTTAGATGCGCAATAAAAATAATTAAAGGACTGGGTGGACTGCAATACCCAGGAAGATTAGCAAGATTAGGGTTATTTAGTTTAGAGAAAAGACTGCTTCGGGGGGGGGGGGGGGGGGGACACATAATAAATATGTATAAATATATTAAAGGCCAATATAGAGATCTTGCTTAAGATTTATTTTTACCCAGGACTGTATCTAGAACAAGGGGGCATCCTCTACGTCTTGAAAAGAAAGTTTCTACATAAACATAGAAAGGGATTCTTTACTGTTAGAGCGGTGAGACTGGAACTCTCTGCCAGAGGAACTTGTCATGGTGGATTCACTAACAGTTCAAGAAGGGCTTGGATGCATTTCTTGAGCGTGAAAACATAAGTTCTAGTGACTAGGACTCTGGAGAAGGGTCTGGATACATTTCTAGATGTAATATAACAAATTATAGTGACCGGGATTCTGGAGAAGGGTTGTTGATCCAGGGATTTATTCTGATGCCAGACTGGAGTCGGGAAGGAATTTTTCCCTAACTGGAGGACAATTGGCTTCTACCTCATTGGGGTTTTTGCCTTCCTCTGGACCAACACTTTAATAAATGGGCTGAGCTGGACGGACGTATGTCTTTTTTCGGCCTGACAAACTATGTAACTATGACTGGATCCATGTTTCGGGCCTAAACCCGCATCTAACAATGTGCAGTGTGATTTATATTGCTTTCAATGTCAAACACGCATCAGTGTTCAGACAAGTGATCACCGAAACGTGTTTACTTGCGTCTTTCAGATCCGTTCAAAGAATTATATCAAATCTTGATCCGAAAGACGTAGCAGACTCCCTATAATAAACTATAGGGCGAGCTTCTGCTGCAGCAAAAACGTATCCAAAACACACCTGCATTTTAGAGGTGTTTTGGATACGATTTATGCAGCAATTTTGAATACATTTTTTTCAGCTCTAAAACGCTGCGTGAACCCTAAAAATTAACACCAGGACTGACACATGCAGAAGTAGGGGAGGGGGGGGGGGAAGAGGTCCCCAACTCACTTTTCACAGTCTGAGCTGGTGCATGTTTCTCATGGTCCCAGGTACATACATCTCCAAAAAACACTAAAGTTTTCTGACAAGTCACAGAATAGAGACATCTGTACATATGGTTTATAGCAGGCATCCTCAAACTGCAGCCCTCCAGCTGTTGGGAAACTACAACTCCCATCATTCCCACTGATATAGGTTACATAAATGCATGATGGGAGTTGTAGTTTCCCCAACAGCTGGAGGGCCGCAGTTTGAGGATGCCCGGTTTATAGAAAGGGACATGACCGCAGTGGTCGGCCACATCACTGCTTACACAGACGTGAGTGCTCCCATTTTCCCAGGACCCTTTTATCCTCCGCAGCAGTTTCCAGCTGTTGTCCCATCAGAAGCTCTGGTACACCCTTCATCCCCCAGGACATGCAACAATTAAGAAACCCAAGAGGATCCTGGGAAATGGAGTTCGAGTATCAAGGCACAGACCTCTCCCCATACAATGGGTAGCACTTCTCATACAGAGCCAGGTGGCATGCAGGTGGCATTAGCCACAGAGACCGGGGGTCACGGAGGTGATGTTGGAACCGTGCAGCCTCTAAAGCTGTAGCATCAGCGCTTATGGCTTCTGCCGCTCACGCATTTCACCCCACACTTTGTCACTTATTAACTTAAAACTTATGTTCAAGGTTCACGTCTTCCACCTCTACACATCCAAGCATCAATAACCACTAATAACCGCATTCCAAAGGGCAAACGCCATCACCCTGAATAGGGCCGGGACGCACCAGCACGCAGAGGTCACACTACACAACAGTCACCAACACATCTAAAGAGGACTTCACTTATGTAAATGGCGCTTAGTCATTGTAAGAGTTTGCAGAAGGTTTCATTCTAACGGATTTTGGGTTTCACTTCCTCGCCTTTCTAGAGCTCCGCTTGCTATTTCTGAATGGAAGCGTTGTTGAGCCTAGTTCATCTCCACTATAGATAGGACATTTAAATGGATATGCTGATCATACACCCTTATTAACATCCATATAATACATCTGAAGGGTCCAATAAAGGAGACGGCAAGTGGCCGGTCCTTCTGCCAGACAATAACCCCATCCCTCCTGCCATAATTGCAAATCACTAACCTCTCAGGAGCCGCCAGTCACTCCATGGCCTCAGAGGCTGCAATTCAAGAGATTCTTATGGTATTTGCAAAGTATTGTGAACCGACAATCCTTCAACATTATTATACTTCGACTCCAGATTAAATGACTAATAGTTAAGTGACTAGAAGTAAGGTAATCCTCATGCAGCTGAGCACGCTCATAACCAATGCTAGATAAACGGACACCAAGTATCACAATTGGGAGCTGCCTATACACAACCCGAAAATATAACCGGATAATAAACTATACATAACCAGATAATTTAATGCAACAGTGAAGTCTACCTGCTATATACCCCCCCCCAATACAATGTAACAGAGCACCCTACACCTAACCCTCTACAATGTATCACAGTCATCTGTACAACCGAGTGTGGTCCATAGACCATACAATGTACCACTCTGCTGTACACATACAATATACCAGTCATGTACAATGGAGCGTGGTCTATAGACAACACAATACAGTGTATCAGTCATATATACAACTGAGCATGACCTATAGACTATACAACCCTCTACAATGTATCACAGATGTACAACTCAACATTGTCTATAGACAGCACTAACTATAACCAGATACAATGCATCACTCACAACTGCACACGCAGGCATCCGCAAACTGCGGCCCTCCAGCTGTTGGGAAACTACAACTCCCATCATTCCCACTGTTATAGATTATATAAATGCATGATGGGAGTTGTAGCTTTCCAATATCTGGAGGGCCGCAGTTTGCGGATGCCTGTTCTATAGACAATACAATGTCTCACAATCCTATGTATAACCAAGTGTCATCTACAGACAAACTAAAACCCTCTACAATGTGTCAAACATAAATAGAACTGAACATGATCTATAGACAAAACCAGCTATAACCCGATACAACGTTACATAATCATATAAACAACTGAACATGATCTATAGACAATACAACATAGAACTTGATACAATGTATCACAATCATATGTATAACCAATAGAACATGTTCTATAGACAACAGCTATAACCCGATACAACGTTACATAATCATATAAACAACTGAACATGATCTATAGACAAAACCAGCTATAACCCGATACAACGTTACATAATCATATATACAACTGAACATGATCTATAGACAATACAACATAGAACTTGATACAATGTATCACAATCATATGTATAACCAATAGAACTGAACATGTTCTATAGACAACAGCTATAACCCGATACAATGTTACATGATCATATAAACACACTAAGCAGCTAGAACACAGCGATTCATGGTCCAGTCGCTCCAGTGACCCTGCGGCTGCCAATGAGAGGGAATTCCTCAATCCGAGCCTCCTGCCAAATCCAATGTCATCAGCATCAGTGGAACTAAGCATCTGTATCCAGAGCCAATGGTGGAGCAATATCACAGGATGGTGCCGCCGGCCGTCACTGCCCAGAGCGGGCCCGGTCATAAAGCAGGATCCCTCTAATACACAACACACTATGCAGCCAGTGACTGCACCCACAACACACCCTCATCAGGGACCCCATATGGGCATTTACTATGGATCAGAGCTGGAAGTATTGACTATGACCCTGGTCTCAGGTCACCCATCCCCCACCCCTGGAAGGCTCTGGAAGTTTCTCTTATCTGAAGACTTAGTTTATAGGACAAATACCCGGCTGCACATTGTTCCTGGTTGTAAGCATGCAGGAAACCTCCCCACCCCCAGACACTACAACTCCCAACAGGCTCTGACAACCCCTTACTGCAGAGTCACAGCATGTGAAGAATCACTAAATTGTAGTTCTTACCCCATCTGATATATAGATATATAGTAATTATACTCCCCTTATACAGGGTCCCCTATACAAGGCTGATGACCACACAAGACTATGCAGTGTATATGGTGTAAGATACAGTAACTACTCTTCCCATATACAGGACCTCCGTATACAGATCCCTATAGAAGGCAGATTACTTGAAACAGTTTTGAGTAGAATGGGTGAGATATAGGATCCCTTATAGAACACAGATAACTGCATGAGACTGCTGTATATAGGGTGAGGGTCATATGCAGCACATGCTCTCCCCACTACAGTATATACTCTACACATGATCACTTATAGAGGGGAGATGTGTGCTGTATATACAGGGTGACTGTCATACACAACATATGTGCTCAGTATACAAGACCCTCACCCTATAGAGAACAGGTCATTAGTATACACTGTATACTGGATCCCCTGTAAGAGGCAGATGACTGTGCTGTATATACAAGGTGGAAGTCATATACACAGTAAACACTTCCCCTATAGAGGACAGGTCATTATTATACGCTGTACACAGGAACCCTCATAGGAGGCAAAGAGCAAAGGACTGCAGTATATACAGGGCAGAGGTCCTATACACAGCACAGGCTCTCCCCATAGACAGGAGGGGGGGGGTCCTATATACACAGCACAGGCTCTCCCCATAGACACAGCTACAGGTCAGGGAAAGTTTTCCACCACAAATCTCAGCAGTGACTCAGCGGCTGCACATACAGGAGCCATGATGCGGGGGCTGCGCACCCCAGCGCCGGGGGGGGGGGGCTCTCGGGCAGCAGGGAGCCCTAGGCGCCGGCAGAGGAGGGCGGAGCGGGGCAGGGAGGGGAGGTGAAGCCGGAACAGAGCGCGCATTGTGCGGAGAAGGCGCCGGGACAGGTGCGGAGGGGAGAGGCACGGGGGGGCAAGTTCAAGGGCGCGGCGCCCCCGTCCCCCCCCCGCTGTGGCCCTGGTTGGGGGCCCCGCTACGCCCCTGGTTGGGGTTGGGCCCCCCGCTGCGGCCCTGGTTGGGGTTGGGCCCCCCGCTGCGCCCCTGGTTGGGGTTGGGCCCCCCGCTGCGCCCCTGGTTGGGGTTGGGCCCCCCGCTGCGGCCCCTGGTTGGGGTTGGGCCCCCCGCTGCGCCCCTGGTTGGGGTTGGGCCCCCCGCTGCACCCCTGGTTGGGGGTGGGCCCCCGGTACTCACAGTGCAGCTGTCAGGGCGCTCCTCGGTGCAGCAGGCGGGAGGAGAAGCCGCGGGAGCTCCTTATATCCTGCTGATGCTTGGCCCCGCCCCTACAGTGGCTCCTCCTTCTCCTGCAGAGCATCACTCCCTCCCCTTCTCCAGATGAGGAACACTGCAGCTCACCCTGCATCTCCTGCTACGTCCTCCACCTGCTGCAGAGCATCTTCTTGTGGCAGAACATCCTACCTTCTCCCAGCTGCAGTACATCTCATCTTCCTGCTCTAACTTCTGCAGAGCATCGCACCCTTGTCTTCTTGCGGCAGAGCAGCTCACTTTCTTCCAACTGCAGAACATCTCATCTTCCCCCAATACTTTCTACAGAGCATCTCACCTTTGCCTTCCTGTTGCGGAGTACTTCACCTTCTTTCAGCTGCAGTATGTCTCATCATTCTCCTCTAACCGCTGCAGAGTATTTCACCTTTGTCTTATTGCAGAGCACTTAGTCTTCTAGCTGAAATACTTCTCATCATTCTCTTCTACAGAGTGTCTCACCTTTGTCTTGTTTCAGAGCATTTCATCTTCTAGCTGCGGTATATTTCATCCTCCTCCTCTGTCTTCTGCAGAGCATCTCACTCTTGTCTTGTTGTTGAACACTGTACTCTTCCAGCTGCAGTATATCTCTCCATTCTTCTCTAGGCGCTGCAGAGCATTTCACCTTCGTCTTGTTTCAGAGCATTTTGTCCTAGCTGCACTATATCTCATCAACCTCCTCTGTCTTCTGCAGAGCATCTCACCTTTGTCTTGTTGCAGATCACCTTCTTCCACCTGCGCTATATCTCCTCCTCCTCCTGTCTTCTGCAGAGCATCTCACTTTTGTCTTGTTGCAGATCACCTTCTTCCACCTGCGCTATATCTCATCCTCCTTCTCTGTCTTCTGCAGAGCATCTCACCTTTGTCTTGTTACAGATCACCTTCTTCCACCTGCGCTATATCTCATCCTCCTCCTCTGTCTTCTGCAGAGCATCTCACTTTTATCTTGTTGCAGATCACCTTCTTCCAGCTGCGCTATATCTCATCCTCCTCTGTCTTCTGCAGAGCATCTCACCTTTGTCTTCTTACAGATCACCTTCTTCCACCTGCACTATATCTCATCCTCCTCCTCTACCTGCTACAGAGCGTCTCCTGCAGAAATGACTTTTGTAAGAATTTCATGTTCAATCTATTTTTTTAAAAAGAAAACAGATTATCAAATTGTTAATAAATATCGCCCGCGGCAACTTTTTGTAGATAGAGGTTTCTCCTTCACAATTGAATAATTGTATGAAGCTACTGTAGCCTCCCCCTCTGCTGCAGAACATCTGTCCTGTCCCTTTTGGCTGCAGAGCATCTCATCTATGTCATATATTAAAGGGGTTGTCTCACTACATTGATTCATCTTACTTCAGTCCTGTTTTCTTGGTTTCATTTTGAATTCAGGGGCGTGTTTACTCGCTTCTACTAGGCTGCAGTAGAAGCCAGGTCTGTAGCTATAGCAACCAGTGCTGGCAGCCTATCAGGAGAGATCAAATAAGTCTGTAGCTATAGAGACCTGATGTAGCCCATACAAGAGGCGATATCTAGGAATAGATAGGACACTGTTAATGGACACATATTGTAAAGTGACTTGTTTTTGCAAGATTTTTAACTTAAAAAGCTATCTTTGTAGTGAGACAACCCCTTTAAGGCTAGTTATAATCTCTGTTGCTATCATGTGACCTGTTCACATTATACTTTGCTCCACCACTGTTTCAGTAATGAGAGGTGGGGCGGTAGGAAAGCTGCATCATTAGTGTGGAGTAATAAATAAGGGAATTGCAGCGGCCGATAGTCCAGGTGCCTGATCTCCAGAGCTCTATTGCTATATTTCAGGGGAAGAATCACATCTGTTGCCTAATGGGGATATCCCTGGTGGTCCAGGGTGATGAAGGAGGCAAACGGGTTTTCTGCTTTGTGGCCTATACTTAGGACAGGCCATCAATGTATGAGTAATGGGGTATTGCTTATCCAGGCAATGCTGTACCTAGAGGTAGAGCTGCAGTACCAGGCATAACCACACTGATATGTAAGGCGCTAATAGGTCCTGGGAATCAGAAGCCCACCAGTCCTGCATCAGTGGTCTATGCTGATGATATTACCATTGTCTCTATCAATCTGACATCTCATGCAGGGGTATAGCTATAAGGGGTAGAGAGGTTGCAGTTGTTACCGGGCCCTGCAGCCTGATGGGGCCCAAAAGTCCTTCTGCAACATAAAAAGACACCAGTATTGCAATAGACTTATGATCGCTTGGGGCCCCAGTTCACTTTGTGCATTAGGGCCCAGGAGCTTCAAGCTATGCCTCTGCTCGTGTGGTTGGACATCCCATAGCTGTCCTCTGTTTTCCATATGTGAACTCTCCTGGTCCTTTCTACAGTGCTTAAATATTGAATATTTTTGTTAAAACCACTATTTCTGGAACACAATTATTTTTTTGAATATTTGTTAGTATTTTTTGTATTTCAGCAATTTGAAAAAAATGCATAGACATTCTTGTCCTTCTCTAGCTGTGATAGTAATGAGATACAACTCCTAGCAGGTCAGACTAATCTCACTTTACGGCAACTGCTGCTTAACTCTATGTACTCTCATTACAAAGAGTAGGTAATGACATACTAACCACTCGATTGTTCTCTGAAAAGGCCTAAATAAAGATTAGACCAGATCAAAATGGCAATGACAACAATAGATAGGAGGGATAATGGGTTCATCTTTTTCTGCACTGCAGGGGTCCAGCTTTCTTTATACTTATCAGGTCCTGCTGATAATGCTTACACCTCTTAGGACATAGTTGGCCTGGAAGAGAACCATCAAGCGATGCTGGGCTTTCAGAGCTCACAGAGAGGAAGTCAGACACACAAACCGGGCAGTCATGGACGTAGGGGAGCTTTAAAAAGTTATATAAAAAAACACCCAATTTAAGAAAAAATCCTCCCTTTTTATGTCTTCGAATGTATTCATACTTATTATTCACCTGTAAAGTATTTTCTGAAGCTGAACAAGCCCACTGTATCCAGCTCCTTATTATAAAACAGACTTTCCATATAATTAGCGCTAATCCGTTCCAATCCCACTATATTCGTGGCTAACCTGCACTCTCGTATGCAGAACGCTTGCAGATCTAGGAGGCACACACCGTACACAAATCTACCTCAGTCACAATCATTTAGTGTAGAAGCATCACCTCATTCCTAGGAATTAGCCAGGGGAGGAGACGTGGACGCCCTTCTGCATGATCCCTCGTGGCACTTATGTTACTGAAAGACGCAGGCAGTATAGTTGTTTTAGCCACCACTAGCTCAGGGCTGAGGGACCCTACCAGGGCCGTCCTAACAGCATTATGGGCCCCTGGGCAAGCCTGTGCACTGGGCCCCCCAACCAGCATAACCAAGCACAGGTACCAATATACACATTATCGATAACAAACTTATAAACTACAACACCGCCATATAGAGACCACATAGTGGGCAGACACAACAGCATGACAGTAACTACTGCACTGATCCCACACAGAAGAGAAATAACCCCCGACATGCAGGGACTCACAGGAGACGTCTTATCTGATCAGTCGTTCTCTGAATCGTTCTTTTTCCCTTTCCTTCTCCATCCTGTCCAGATCGCCATGAAGAATACTCCCGGCCATAACTCGTCCCTGCAGGATTTACCACACAAATATCTTCGAATCCTCACTGTATCAGCACTTCGCCACCAATTCCTACCTCTGTTATGGGCGCCCCTTTAAGTAAATAGGTAGTAATGTTGCCCACCATTACCCACAGTAGGTAGGTATCTAGACCCCTGTATGTAGGCATACAGGTCCACTGTAGGTAGATATCATGCACCTTCAGGTAGATTTACAGCCCCTTGTTTGAAGATATACAGCCCCCAGTAGGATATAGCCCCCTTGTAGGATATATGGTCCCAGTAGGATATAGCCCACTGTAGAATATATCCCCATTTATATAGCCCTCTGTAGTATATGGCCCCCTTAAGTATATTGCCCTTCTATATAGGCACCTTTAGTATATGGCCCCCTCTAGGATATAACCCCCTTTATTAGATTGCTCCTTTTGTACAGCCCCCTTTGTATTGCCCTATATGTATTGCCTCCTCTATATTGTCCCCTTTTGTTTTGCCCCCCTCTGGTTTTGCCTCCTTTTGTTTTGCCCCCCTCTGGTTTTGCCTCCTTTTGTTTTGCCCCCCCCCTCTGGTTTTGCCCCCCCTCTGGTTTTGCCTCCTTTTGTTTTGCCCCCCCCCCCCTCTGGTTTTGCCTCCTTTTGAGTTGCCCCTCCCCCCCATTTGTGCCCCCCTCTGGTTGTGGCACCTTTTGTTTGGCGCCCGCCCGGGTTTTGCCCCCCCCCCCCCCCCCTTTTGGCCCCCCTTTGTTTTTGCCTCCTTTTGTTTTTTCCCGCCCCGGGTTTTGCCGCCCCCCCCCCCGTTTTGCCCCCTTTTGCTTTGCCCCTCCCCCCCTGTTTGGCCCCCTTCTGGTTGTGCCCCCCCCCTCTGTTTTGCCCCTCTAAATATCTATAGATAAATACATTAAAAATAGTTTTAAAAAAGTATTACAAAACGCTACTTACCTTTCCGCGCTCCCCGCTGTGGTCCGTGCTCCCGGCTCCTCGCTGTGGTCCGCGATCTGGGAGCTCGTTTCCGGCGCGAGCAGCGTGACATCATCACGCTGCGTACGCCGGGACGTTGCTCCCATGATTTCCTAGGCCGGAAGCCTACGCGCTGCTGGCCTAGGAAATACAGCAGCGCAGGAGGCGATTACATCACCTCCTGCGCCGCTTAAAGACGCGGCAGACCCGGCGGCCTCCTGCAGAGCGACGCGCTGCCCGGACCCGCCGCAGGGACTGTCGCTACACTGGGCAGGGTACACGGCTGCCCCGAAGGGGCCCCTGAGCGTGAGGGGCCCCCGGGCAGGCGCCTACCTGGCCCAATGGAAGAGACGGCCCTGGACCCTACTCGAATGACAGCTACATGTATGAAACTGTTTAGGTCTAAAACTCACTCTTTTGCCCATAGTAACCTATGGGCACACAAGTGAGTTTTAAACCTAAATGAGTTCATAAATGTGGCCCATAGTTTTGATGACTTTTCAGAGCACCCATTTAACACCACCATGAACTACAACCCTAATCCCAAAAAAGTTGTGTAAAATGGAAAGCAAATAAAAATGCAATGATTTGGAAACGTCGTATAGTCGTATGTGATTCGCAACAGAACAGAGAAGGTGAACCATAGACATTTTTCCATTTTATTTGGAAAAATTAACTCATACAAATTGATGGCAGCAACACCTCTCAAAAAAAGGGGCCATGGCCACGCCTGCCATTGTGCACCGAGCCTTCTTTCTACAACAGTCTGTAAACATCTTTGAAGTGAGGAGACCAATTGCTGAAGTGTTGGGAGAGGAATGTTGTCCCATTCTTGTCTGATGTAGGATTCTCGCTCCCCAAGAGTCCTGGGTCTTCTTTGCTGGATTTTCCATTTCATGACACAGAAAATGTTCAACACCCAGACTCTTCTTCTGCAGAGCTTTGCTGTTGTGATGGATGCAGTATGAGGTTTATCACTGTCCTGCTGAAATGTGCAAGGCCTTTGACTGCATGCGGGCAGATGTTGTTCTAAAAACCTCTATATACTGCTCAGCATTGAGAGTGCCTTTTAAGATTTGTAAGTTCCCTCTGTGTAGGTACCAATATAACCCCATACCACCCGAGATGCAATTACCATGCGCTGATAACAAACTGAATAGTCGCTCTCCTCTTGAGTCTGCGGGATGCAGCATCAATGATTTATATAAAGACTTCCATTTTTCCTCAGTCCAATTTAAATGAGTTGTGGCCCAGAGAAGACGGCGGTGTTTCTAGACTGTGTTGGTATGTGGCTGCTTCTTTGCATGATATAGATTTAACTTGGTTTTGTCGATGGCATGGTAAACTGTGTTAAAATACAATGATTTCCTGACATTTTCCCGAGCCCATGCAGCAGAGGTGTAACTTAAAGCTCTGGGGCCCCAGTGCAAAATCCATAAAAGGGCCCCCACCTGCTATGTGGCAGTTATAATATTGGTATCTCCTCATGCGCTAGAGGTGCCTTTGGGCCCCCTAAGGCTCTAGGGCCCGGTAGTGACCACTACCTCTGTACCCTCTATAGCCACTCCCCTGCCATGCAGTGGTATGCATGACCAAATAGTGCCTGTTTTTAATACAAGGCCCTCTGAAGGCATGTAGATCATGAGCATCCAATATTGACTGTTGGACTAATTCCTCATGCATATAGGTTTTTTCCCCCAGATTCTCTGAATCTTTTGATGATATTATGTATTATATGGTGGAATATTCAAAGTGTTTGCAATTTTATGTTTGAGGCCTTTTCCACAGATTGTTGAACCTCTGACCATCTTTGCCTCTGAGAGACTTTGCCTCTCTAGCGTGCTCTTTTATACAGTCTTATCAAAACTTTGACCCTCCACCTGTTGTTCACTAGGACCATTTCCTTTTCCAGCCTTTATTAATCCTGTCCCAACTTTCTTTTTTATAATTGTGTTGCTGCCATCAATTTACAAATAAAAAAAGAAAAATGTCTATCGTTCAACTTCTGAAATGATTTAGGAATAAAATATGTCTAAAAGAGATTTCCAAATCATTGCATTCCTGTTTTCTTTACATTGTACACAGAGCACCCACTCTTTTGTAGCTGGGGTTGTAATATCAATGTATACAAAAAATATATAAAATCTCCCATTGGGCCAGACCAACCCCAAAGGGTGGCATGACCTGTGTATATACTAAAAGCGCGGACGAGCCTGATTATAATGCATCTACTTTTGACCTTACAAAGGATTTATGGGTAATAACACATTTGGATCACAGGTGTCAGGAAAAGCCCGGAGCCGGCCCACTCGAGGGTCGACGGCCTGACTTGGGGTGTATCGCGACGTCGCACTCCCCCTAGGGGTGCACGCGGTCAGCCAGATACTGTTCCACTGTGAGCCCCTGTCCGCACGGGCACAGGGAGACCCAGGGCGTGTGAGGACACCCTCCTCGCCCATGGTCCTGAACGACTGGGAGAGGTTTGCTTACCCACGCTGGTTAAACAAAACTCTGCAAGTCTAATCAGCTGCCACCAGTTCTTGTTTAGTTATAAGACTGGTCCGTTTCTGACTTATAACAAGGCGAGGAACCAGCCTGTGGGAAGATATATATTCTAGACCGAGTAATAGGCGTGTGAGGTCGACGATCAAGACAGACTAGCTCAGATTAAAGTTTATAGATTTAATTCGCCTTGGAGGGCGCACTAGACAGGTAATATGTACAGAATGATAATATATACAGGTAAGAGTCAGAGGTACAAATACAAGTATGGTTACAGATAAAAAGCAGTAAGATGCGTCCAGTTACCTGAGATTGGCTTGGTGCTGGGCCCACATGGGGGGGCTTATGTGGCCTGGCTTCTGTGTGTGGATGCTCCTGGAAATGCTCTTAGGTACCCCCACTCCTGAATGCAACATGGGCCCACATGGGTTCCCTGCTTATATCCGTGATGGGAGAGCCCAAGTGGCAGTCCCCTACACTCCCCCACACACCCCTGGGATGGTCTACAAACTCCTCCTTTCCTGCCATTTCTGACTGAAAAACCAAAATGGGCCATACCTCGGCAGGGCATTGGCACAAAATGGAACCAGTGGCACCATCAGAACCGGCTGGGCCTAAGCTACGCCCTGATACCAGGCACCCCTATCCTATGGGCTTCCTAAGTCCAGTTCTGAATTTCTCAGTACCCATGCCTCCTAGAACCTCGGGAGTGGTGACTATGTGTACTGGGAGTTCCATATTTTAAGATAAGAAACCGCCATAGACCAGTTATGAATGGGTCGCCTATGAAGCTTTATGAAATATCGGTGACTGGCCAGCTGGAATCTGTGTATTCAAATCTTTGAAGCTTGAGGTTGGAGCTAATTAAGTTGTATGAGGAGCCTTTCATGTATTTATCTCTTGCTGGGATGGCTTCCTATAGAAGGGCATTTACAATGGGTCTGAGCTGGGCTAATTAATGTGTAAATTGAGCTTTCCTGGGAGCTGGGGCTATTTGTGAGATCTGACTAGATACGAAGTTGGAGGGGGGAGAATGATTTGTCATATTTTGAGTGAATTTTCCTCACCACAGGTTTTTATCTCTATGAATCCTAGAATTGTATTGTTTTTGCAGCTGCTGCTTTAAATTGAGTGCTACTACTTGGCAACCAATCTACCCCATGTCCTTCTCTCATACATATAGTACCCTCCTATAGACCCCCTAGTCTGTAGAGCAGCTACTTATCTAATCAGCATACACATACTGACATCATACAGGTTTTATTGCTGATATATTGTTGTATAATGTATCATTTACTGCCAAAATAAGCAGTGCATACAGTGCCAGCTTCTCCATAAGGCCTTGTCCCCAGGGCGCGGGTTTTCACTCGGTTTTGAAAAACGTCTGCAAACTGGGTGAAACATATTACATCATATATTATGTACAAAAATGAGAAGAGCTTGCAATCAGTAGAAAGAGGTCTTCTAGTGCATGTTCACGAGGTATATTTTGACACTTCAGCGCGAAATACGCTCAGAACAATGTACAAAACACTTCTCATATTCTACAATGTAAAATACGCGTCGTCAATCACATGACACGTACTTTACTTCCGTATTTTTTGCTCGTGTCTGAAAAGAATTGACATGTCAGTTCTTTCAGGCATATATACGTTGTAAAAGAGTAAAGCATGGGAGGCAGAAATCTGCCTCCGGCCATTACACGTCATTTTTGCAGTGAAATTCAATTTCAACAGTGCACCAGTATGCCGTGTGAACGTCACCCAAGGGTTTAGGTGCTTTATAACGCTCCAGCACTGATATAACCCCCAGAGACAGTTCCTTCATATGTGACTGATATCAGCAGCTCCTCTTATAACGCTCCAGCACTGATATAACCTCCAGACATTTATACCATATGTGACTGATATCAGCCGCTCCTTTTTAACGCTCCAGCATGATATAACTCCAGACAAAATTTCCATCATATGTGATTGATATTAGCCGCTCCTCTTATAATGGTCCAGCACTGATATAACCTCCAGGGACATTTCCATTATATGTGACTGATATCAGCCACTCCTCTTATAATGCTCCAGCACTGATATAACCTCCAGAGACATTTCCATCATATGTGATTGATATCAGCCGCTCCACCTATAACACTCCAGCACTGATATAACCTCCAGACACATTTACATCATATGTGAATGATATAAGCCGCTCCTCTTATAACGCTCCAGCACTGATATAACCTCCAGAGACATTACATCATATGTGACTGATATCAGCCGCTCCTCTTATAACGCTCCAGCACTGATATAACCTCCAGAGACATTTCCATCATATGTGACTGATATCAGACGCTCCTCTTATAACACTCAAGCACTGATATAACCTCCAGACACATTTCCATCAGATGTGACTGATAGCAGCCGCTCCTCTTATAATGCTCCAGCACAGATATAACCTCCAGGGACATTTCCATTATATGTGACTAATATCAGCCGCTCCTCTTTTTTAAAGCTCTGCCCCTGATATTTTAAACCCCCAGGGGCATTTCCCCTTTATTGTGGACTGATTTCAGCACCCAAATCCTTTTTTATAAAAGTTTCCCCAAAAATTCTAAATCCAGAGACATTTACATTTAAATGTGCTGTAAAAAGCCGCTCCCCTTTATAACGTCCGCCAAATAAATTTTTAACCTCCAGAGCATTACTTATTTTGTTGGGCTGATATCAAACCCCTCCACTTTAAACCCCTAAGCCCCTGTTTTAAATTTCCCGAGCCATTTTTCCCTTAGAGATTTGGCCCAATTTCTCAAAAATTCGGTTTCGGCCATTCGCCCGGGAATTTTTCCGACAAAATTGTTTTCCCGGTTTCCCCAAATTTCTTCGGCCCCGAATCACCCTTTTAAAAAAAAACCCTTTTTTTTTCCGGTGCACAGAGCCTGGGGGGGTGTCGAAGTTGTGCCCTGGGTTAAAATGCAGGGGGCTTGGTTTTTGGGTTTTAACAATGTTTTTTTTTTTTAGTTGGGCCAGCAATGCTGCCGCCGTCTTAGAAACGCTTTATTAAAAATGCCCCCTGGGCCACTTTTGGGGGGGAAAAATGAAAAAAAAAAACTGAAAACCCGGGCGTATTGTATAAAGTCTTTGGCAGCCCAAAAGGGTGGAAAAAAAAAAAATGAAGCTCAAGGTTGGAAAAATTTTGTGCAGAAAATGTGGATTGGGGCGGCGGCGCCAAAAGCAGCATGAGGCCGACAGTGGCCAAAAGACATTTCTGGAAGTGGCCAAAAAAAAACATTTTCAAGGCCCCGGGCCCCGAGTGGCAAAATGACACAGTGTGGAGGTCACGGTGGAAACAGCATGGGGCAGGCAGGTGGCCCCAATGACACATTTTGGAGGACACGGCAGCAGGCCCCAAACGCAAACGAGGTCAGCAGTGGCCCCAAAGACAAATTTGGGGGGTGGGCCAAAAAAAAAAAGGAGTAGGCACAGTGTGGGGGAAAAGGCAGAGCCAGGGGGGGCCCCGCCCCGCAGCAAAGAGGTCAGGAAAAGTGGGGACAATGACACAGTGTGGAGGGCACGGGGCAGGGTCCAGCAGCAAACATGAGGGCAGGATTGGGACAAAAGGGGCATTCCCGCCCCCTTGGGGCCCAAAATTGTTTTTTTTGGCCCCAAGGGGCAAAAATGGAAAAAAGAGCGGGGGTCACGGGGCCGGGGGAGTCAGCTTTAGGTCAAAGGGATTGGCACAATGAGAGAGTGGAGGTGATGGGCCCGGGAGCAACCCGCATGAGGTCAGGAGTGGCCCCAATGAAATTCTGGATGGTTTGGGAAAAACAGTACCAGGGCCCCAAAAGGGGTGGCAAAAATGACACAGTGTGGGGTGTCACGGCAAAAAAGCAAACAGCAGCAGCAGCATGGAAACACAAAAGAGTGGCAAAAAATGACAGAGTGTTGGGTGGGTGGCAAATACCCAGTCCCTGGGGGGGAAAGACGGTGGTTTGGAAAATGGGAAAAAACTATCAGCCAGTTTTGTGGATCAGGGGGGGGTTGGCCCCGGGGGCCCCCCAGAATAGTGGGGTGAGGGGAGGTAGTTTTTAACCCAGGGTGTGCCTAAGGCATTGGTTGTGGGAAAATCCTAAACCGGAAACCAAGCCCGATTTTTTCTTGAAAAAAGGTCATCGTTCCACATTTCCTGGGACCCAAAGGGGGGTTTTCCCTTTGGGGGAACGATGGCCCCCGCCCCCAATTTTAACCCCGCTTTTGATGCCCACTACCCCGGGGCCCGGGCAGGACGCCCTTTTTCCACTGCAAATTTGGCAAATTGCGGGGGACACCCTCCATTTTGGGTTTCCAAATAGTCCAGCGGGAAACTTCTTTAAATGGGGTGGAGGTTTCTGTCCAAAAATTTGGCCACAACCGTTGGGTTTAGGGAATGATCCATGTCCTGCTGCTGCTGCTGCTGGTAAAGCCCTCCCCCTCTTGGGGGGGTTTTAAGGAAAACTGTTTTATTTGTGATAAGATTAGGTTAAATTTCTGATGGAGCTGGTTCATCCCCCAAACCCCCCCCCTTCCCCCCGCAGCCGCGGCAGTGTACTTGGGGCGTGAGGAAAACCCCCGGTCCGAAACCCGTCCCGAGGAGGGGCCCATGCCCACTTTGGCGCGGGGCCCAAATGAAATTACGGTGGATTTCCCTATAAATATTTGAGTTTGTCTTCCCTTCAAAAGCTGGGAAAAAAGGGTCCCATTTTGGGGAAAAGGGGGAGCGGTGGGGCCAATAGGGTGGAGAGCCAAAAAAGTCATCCCTCTTTTCCGGGGGTGCTGGGCTTATTCGGCCCGTCACTAGCCAGGGGAAAAAGCAAGCTGCGGGAAAATCCTGCACAAGGACTTGGGGGGCTCCCCGCCTCCTTTTCCACTGAAAACCCGCCCAAATGGTCTTGGGAGTCATTCCGCCTGTTTTCCTTTTATTTCCCATCCACCTCCTCCAGCTGACCCATGCTCCTCCTCTTTTTGTCACCTGGGTAGAAAATCCACCCCCATTTCCCCCCCAGACTTTTCTTTGCTCCCCAAAAGTATCCTCCATTTCCCCCTCCTCCTTTCAAATCCCCCCGGACTCATGTGGCCCCCTGAAGTTAGGGCGCCACACTCCAGTCCCCTGCCCAGGACAGATTTTTCAGCCCTCTGTTTTCCCGGACTTTTTTAAACAAATGGAATGGTTATTTTATTCCCCTTGTCCCCGAAATGACAAAAAAAAAGTGGCCCCTCCTCGAAAGGGGCCCCAACCCAAAAGGCGGGGTCACGCATGAGTGCCCCTTGGGTGACTTCAAAGTTTCAAGGGGGCCGGTACTTTGTCTGACCCGGATCATCAAAAAAAACGTTAATGGCCCCCTTTTTTGTTAAAACAGTCGGTCCAACATGTGCAGGCTGGAAAATTTTCCCGCGGGGGGGGGAAAAATCGATATCAGAGGGTTGGGGGGGAGGCCCTTTTGCCCCCTGAAAATGAGGAGGGGGGTTTTCCGGGTTTTTGTACGATTTGGGAAAAAAAAGTGCATGCACAGTTTCCTGGCCATTTTCAGAAGGGTTTTGAAGATCGGGTGGAAGACTTAAGGAAAACCCTTTTTTCAACCAGATTGAAAACCCGTGCGCCTGCAGGGGGGCCTTTGGAAAATCCCTTCGGCTTTCCCGGCCGGGGCACCCTTTTTCCCCCCATTGTTTTTCCCTCAAACCTTGGTTCCCAAATTTTAGTTGGCCGGGGGGGAGGAAGCCACAAAAAATCGATTTCTTGCGCATGACGCGGGCAGTTTTTCCCCCCCTATGTGACTTCGTTTTGCCCCCGGCAAGCCCGGTGGGAGAAATGGTGACAAACCCCTGTTTCCCTACCCCATGGGGTAAAGATGGAAAACAGACTTGTGGAGGCTGAGTTTGGGGGTGGTGGTGGGGGGGGAGGGGGGAATTGGCGCAGGAGAGCGGCCCGTTTGCAAAAGTGGGGGGGAAAAAAGCCCGGGGATCCTGTCCAAGTTGTTGGGTGTGCCGGGGGAGGAAGCAAAATTCCCCCAGTTGGGGCGGTTTTAAAAGGGCATGTAAAATGGCCCTGACCGTTGTTTTTTCAGCTCCAGACCCTCCCGCGCTGCCGTTTTTAC
Organism: Phyllomedusa bahiana; assembly: GCA_025379985.1. Classification (NCBI taxonomy): domain Eukaryota; kingdom Metazoa; phylum Chordata; class Amphibia; order Anura; family Hylidae; genus Phyllomedusa; species Phyllomedusa bahiana. The sequence goes on from JAODAL010006837.1 coordinate 125,098, forward strand.
CTTGGAACAAAACCCATAAATCAAGGACCCGACCCCCTTTTTTTTTTCCCCAACCCTTTTTATGAAGTTCGGAGGGGACTGCCTTTTTGGGAAAAAAAATTTCGGCTTGGAACCTCTCCATCTCGGCTCGGCCCCAAAGCCTATTAGTTTCCCCGTGAACGGGGGCAGAGTCCCCCCATTTGGGGAAAAGGGGGGGGCTGCCGTACCCAAAAACCTTGGACCCGGAGCACGGGGCAGCTTTCTGCACTTAGGATGGTTGGGACGCCAAAATGTTGTTTTCCCTTTTCCCAAACGCCTCTTCTGAACGACTTTCTGGCGCCCCCCGAGTTCCGAGGGAAGCGGAGATCTGGACCCCCGGGGAGGAAATGTCAAAGGGGAAACAGCTGCCTTCTGCAGGGGGTGGTTTTGGGGCCTTTTATGGCTGAAATGGCATGGGGTGCCCCTGGCCCCTTTCTGCTGCCCGCGGCGGCCGGATGGAACCCCCACATCTGAGCCCCCGTTTTCCCAGGCCCCCGGATGGTGACGCTGCCAATGTGTTGCGCTGGGGCCCTTGTGCCCAAATTTAAACTCCCTGGCCCCGCTTCAAATTTCTGCCCACAGTTTTTTACATAAAACCCATATTTGGCTCCCTCCTGGGGTTTTAGCAAAGGGAATGCCACCCGCGGTAGCTGATTTTTTCCGGCCCAAAGGGTCCCCCCTGAGGGACTTTTGCCGCCGCTGCCTCGCGGGGCCACTGTGCCCCCTACTGTCTTGGACCTGCGAAACGGGTTTTCTACCCCGTGGCCGTTGGTCCCGACCCCAAAACTGCTGCATACCCTGCTTGGGCTCACGGGCCCCCACAACCCACTTGCCCGACGCGCAAGTGAAGCCCTCTTCTCCTGACGTTTATGAAGCCCTTGCTTCCCCCCCGGGGCCCAAGTGCGGGCGGTTTCATTTAAACTTTTTTTTGTGTTTCATCGTTCTTTTGGGCCTCATCAAAGGTCTTTGGGATGCCCGAAAGGGAACCCCCCACCACATGAAACCCCCCATTTCCCCTCTCCCAAAATATAACTTTGCCCCCCTAAAATGCAAGGAAAAATGGGGATTTTGGGAAAATTTCTTCGCTGCCAAGGAACTGATGGACTTTTCCCCTTTCCCCAAAATTTTTTCATCCCCGCTATAAAAGGTTTGGCGCCCCGAGCCCCAGACCACATAGTAGGGTTCCCTGGCTGAAGGGAAAATGGTTTGGGGCAGAGGGGGTTTTTGGGACAGGGGGAGGGCCCCCTTTCCGCTCCCGGGCCTGCCAAATAAATGTTGGTTGAGGTTCCCACCGAATTTGGCTGGGGGGTTTTAAAAAGGTAAATTGGGGGGGAAAGGATGACCTAGTCAACCAAAACAAGAACCCCTTTGGGGTTTTTGAAAAAACAAACGGCCCCCTAGATGGGCAGCGGCAGTTGTTTCCCCCCCACCGAAATAAAATGACCCCCCGGGTGCGAAGTCCCCTTTTCTGTGGCCCGGCGACCTGGGCCCGTTTCAGAAATGTTTGTGGGCCCCTGCCCCTCGCAGTTTTCCCGGCCTGCCACCCCTCTGTCCCGACATAAAGTTTTTTTCCCAAAAAGTTTAAAGACACTGTTTGATGAAAAATTTCTGTTATGATTTAAAAATTAAAACCCGGGTTTTTGGGCTTTCCAAAAGAAATCCCGGTAACAAACTTGGGTAACCCTTGGGGTTTAAATTGCGCTCCCCAAATGGCCAGGAAAAATTTACTTGGGGTTTTTGTCGTTTTCAAGCCTTGGGGTTTTTTTAAATAAAGGGAAAAGCACAAACAGGTTTTAAATTTTTCCCTTTGGGGGCATGAATTAGGGGTACGGAAAAATGTATATATTTCGGGGTTAAAAAAAAACGGTTTATTTTTTTCAGCACAAAACAAACAAAACAAAAGCTTAATTAAACCCCCGGATGTTTAAAATTTGGCAAAAAGAAAATTTGGCCCCCACAAACTAGTAGTTTGTAGCGTGTTACAATTTCCGGGGTTTCTACGCCAAAACAAAAAAGGGGTTTCCCGTTGTAATTTAAACCTTTTTTCTTGTGAAAATTTTTTAAGGGGAAAAATTTTATATTTTTGGGTTTTTAAAAAAACGGTTTATTTTTTGTCCCGCAAAACCAGCCAAAAAAAAAGCTTTTTTTTTAAAACCCCGGATGTTTAAAATTTCGCCAAAAAGAATTGAGCCCCACAAAATAGTAGCTTTGTAGCGTGTTAAATTTTCGTGTTTTCTAAGCCCCACAAAAAAGAGATACGTTGTAAAATTTTTCCCTTTTCTTGTGAATTAGGTTAAGGAAAAAAATTTTTATATTTTTTCGTTTGAAAAAAAACGGTTTTTTTTTTGTCGCACCAAACCCGAAAACAAAGCTTAATTTTAACCCCCCCGGTTTTAAATTGCGCATTAAATTAAACCCCTCAAAATAGTTGCTTTGGGGCGTTTTTTTAAAATTGGGGTGTTTTCTCGCCAACAAAAGAGATAGTTGTTTAAATTAAAAATTTGCCTTTTTGAAATTTGGGGTAAGGAAAAATTTTATATTTTTTGGTTGAAAAAAAGAAAGGTTTATTTTTGTTTAGCAACCCCCGCAAAACATCGGTTTTTAAATTTAAAACCCCCTGGATTTTAAATTTTCGCCAAAAAAAATTGAGCCCCACAAACTAGTTGCCTTTTTTTTGGTGGTTTTTCCCAATTGGGGTGTTTTCCCCACGCCCCCAAAAAACAAGAGATACAGTTGTAATTAAACCCTTTTCTTGTGAATTAGGTAAGGAAAAATTTATATATTTTTTAGGTTGAAAAAGACGGGTTTTTTTTTGTCAGCAACCCCCAGAAAAACAAAATTAATTTAACCCAATTTGGGTGTAAAATTTCGCCAAAGAATTGAGCGCAAAAAATAGTAGCTTTGTAGGTGTTACAATTGCGTGTTTTTACGCCATCCAAAAAGAGATCAGTTGAAATTTAAACCTTTGTTGTGAATTTTAGGAAAAGGGAAAAAATTTATTATTTTGGCGTTGTAAAAGACTTTTTCTTGGGGGTAGAAAACCTGCAAAAAAACGCTTAATTAACCCTGGATGTAAATGCGCAATAGAATTGAGCACCCAAAAAATGAAGTGGTTTTTGTATTGAAAAAAACGCTGTTTTTTAAAACTGAAAAAAAACAAAAATGGTTAGATCCCATTGGGATATTAAATGTATATGCAGCTGAGTGGACGCAACGGGGGATTTAGATCCAAAAAACCCCAAAAAAAATCAAAATAAAACATTCAGAGAACAGTCTCTGAGACAACTGAGAACCCCACAGAAATCGCTTATAAAAATCATTTCTTCAAAAGCGCATATCACCCGGCCAGCACCTTCCCTGTCAGTACAGTGAGGGGGTATGGCCCCAGGGGCGCGCTGGGTCTTATATAGTGCTGAGTCACAGAACCCCGCCGGTCTCTGATTGGCTTCATTCTGCACTGTCAGCAGGTATGCCTTCTTCCTCCCAGAGTGCTTTCCCCCATGTGCGCCATGTGCTCGCAGCCATTTTATCAATAAAAGCACATTCGTTCACCCGAAGTACCCCAAAGTTCGCTTCGTTCCGAACCCAAGTTTTCCTGAAATTCTAAAACGAATTCCCCTTCGTTTGAATCAATTCGCCCTCTCTAATTTCCATCATATGTGATGATATCAGCCGTCTCTTATAAAGCTCAGCATGATATAACCCCAAAAGACATTTTCCTCATAGTGACGATATAGCCCCTCCTTTTATAATGCTCCAACACTGATATAACCTCCAAGACATCTCATCATATGTGACTGATATCAGCCGCTCCTTTAAACGCCCAGCATGATATAACCTCCAGAGCATTTTTCCATCATATGTGACTGATATCAGCCGCTCCTCTTGTAACAATCCAGCACTTTAGGGTTACTAGCCCTTTAAGAAAACCTGATGAGTCAGAGTCTGAGTAACTCTATACACACTGCTCAGAGGTTTATATAACTCCCAGCTATAGTACTGTTAATGGAAGGATGACGAGTATGGGAAGACCTCCCACAATCGTCACCACCCTGGTAATTAATATATGGAACAGTAGAAAACCCTTTTATTCCATTAATATTAATTGGGGGAAAGAAATCACGATGTGATGTTAGGCCTGTTCACAGGCTTAAAAATGGGCCCTATTTCGGTCCGTAATTAGTTTGAAGTGCGCAAATTAGGGTGAAAAAGGCCCCTTCATTAAAGGGAATTCACAGTTCCTAGAGAATTGCATTACGTCTCCCCTCCCCCGCTCGGCAAACCCCCCGGGGGGAGATAAATGACATGTCATTTCTAAGCGTAACGCGCCGGGTAGTAAAGATTGTCATGGGCCGGGCCCCAAAAGTGCCGGCCCCCGCTACCCCCGCTCCCGCCCCCGGCCACACGGCGTAATTACGTCCCACAGTTAAGCCGTGTGAACCTAGCCTTTGGTTTCAGCTCTTTGGGAGGCATTGTCATGTTCCTTGATTCCCCATCTCTTTGTGTTGGTGCTTCCTTAGGGAAGTGCGTGCCCCCTTGCGCCGTCTTCCGTCCCAGGCCCCGCCAAAACAGCATGATTTTGACATTGTGCAGCTTCCAGTACGTGCTGCACTCGCACTGATTTTTCCTGCGTTGCATAATACAAACCATCACTGAGACTTTTCTAGTGATGAGAGGGAACCTGTCGCTGCTTGTTCGCTGCAAGCGGGAAAGTAGAGAAACCTGTTTTATATTATTATTTGCAGATAATTTCCCCGTCTGTTTCCTTGTTTGAGGATCAGGACGGATGTTAAGATAAATGTAATCCTGGAATTGTTCTTTTCTGTCTGGTTGTTATGGATTTTATCCGCCCCAAGGAAAGCTGGGTAACAGGCTGAATGGCTGCCCACAGGGGTGGTTATTCATATTCCAAAATAGCAATGATGCTAGGAACATGTGACTGGTGACCGGTCTGCTTATTAGTATTTACATCTGTGGAGTTCCCCAAAAATTGCAT